>CABFVX010002976.1:52594-65409 GCA_902151425.1 Timema shepardi | reverse complement strand
GAGCCCCTCGGCTAGTGGAGGTGTAGAACCAGGGGAGCGGGGGTAGGGTGGCCTGAGTGGTAACATAGGATTGGAGGGAGCCCCTCGGCTAGTGGAGGTGTAGAACCAGGGGAGCGGGGGTAGGGTGGCCTGAGTGGTAACATAGGATTGGAGGGAGCCCCTCGGCTAGTGGAGGTGTAGGACCAGAGGAGCGGGGGTAGGGTGGCCTGAGTGGTAACATAGGATTGGAGGGAGCCCCTCGGCTAGTGGAGGTGTAGGACCAGAGGAGCGGGAGTAGGGGAAATGCCTGCCTGAGTGGTAACATAGGATTGTAGGATTGCAGGGGTACTTTGCAGATCTACTTGACAGACACAGTCTAACTTTTAAACTGAATTGCGTGACCAACCATTTTGTTTTTGAATTCAGTATTTTGGCATGTTTAACTGCTTATTAAATGAGTGCAGAAATGAATACTAAAACTAGAATGTTGTTAATTTAATAAAAATTAAAATTTATCGATTAAGCTTAATAGGAAGAATTTAAATTAAAGTCAAAGGGCCTCCTATCACAGTAATGTTGATGTCCAAAGCGTTTATCCAAACATAAATTCATGGTATTTGGTTGCTACTCAAAAGTAAAATGCATTTTAAGATACAATATTCTGAGCCCCTAAATTATATCTAGAATATATTTTATGGTTTGCATTTATTTTACCATCAAAATAATATTTATTCTAACTAAAGAATCACCGACTACTTTTTTCATTGCATATTGATATGTTTATGATATTTTGATTTATCTGTTTATTTTTTATATAATTTCATATATAGAAATAAATACTAGTTTATTGTTTACAACTAATTATAGTATGTCATCATTGGTAATGTGTTTGTTTTTTAAGTAGAACCCCTACCCTCCAGAAATAAAAAACAAAATGGAATTGTTATATTTTATATGGAGACTTAACTAAACAAAGTAGATTTTTAACTCGAGCAATGTCACTGTCTTGAAACTGTTAATTTAACATTTATATTTTGTGTTGACAACCTCGTCCCTACCAATGTACAAGTTATGGTGAGATCAAGACCAGTTATCCTGAGGTTGTTTCCCCCCACTGCCGCTAACCCGGTAGGTTAATAATGCTGAATTGGGTTCGGACTTCATCTCGTGAGGGGACTTAAGAGCAACTTGGAGTAACATTTCAGTGCCACTAAAGCTACCCTATCAAATAATGGCATTCACTCTTGATGTGAAAAGTTACATAACAGGGTGCAGGGGACTGAGGCCAGAATAAATGTCTACTTGGTGTCATGTGGAAGAGACAGAGTTAAAAAAGGTAACAAGATATATTTACGTGGTGTATGGATGAACCCTTAGTCCCTTACTCTTAAATATTGCAAGCTAACTTTGCTTGGTTCTGTAACCCCGCCCTTCCCTTTATTTATATCACAAATAAAAGTCAGGTTGGTCACAAGAGAGTTTATTTATTTTCAACAATAACAATACTCCAAGAGAAAAGAGTGGGACATGCCCAGAGTAAGGCGCCGGCAAAACAAGGCCATGGTAAATAATATACAAACAGATAACGGGGCACGACCCCTAGTAATAAGATGGCCGCCGAAGGGACCCACAGCATTAACAAACTTTTAAATTGACCTTCATACATGTCCGTAATGTAAGATGATAATAATAGAGTATAGGAACAATAACCCGCATACTAACAATAAACACTAGACCTAGAATGTTCGCCATCGGCGACTCCCCAATCACTTATGAATAAGAAAGAGTTCCCAAAGAGGGTTACCATCACACCCATTCTAGAGCCCAACAAGTTGAACCAAGATCCATTACACAGATGGATCATTTAAAATAGAAAAACCTAGCTATAAACTATACTAACACGCTATGAGCCCGGGTTCGCGACCCCAGGTATAACCAACAAAGTCCAGATCTATGGAAATTCAATCTCCCAATAATGACAGTAACAAGACCGTCCCACACGATTTTCCCCAAATACCCTAAAGGTACAATATAACTAAACATCCCGCACATCAAACGTGGTGGTGTTAACAGTCCCCAAACGTGAAGCGGATGTGATACGTTTGCAAGAATAGTAATATCTCTAAGTCTAAACTGCGCCGTCATGACCTCTACAAAATCGCAGTTCCAATATATAATAAATTAAGCTAAATCATAAGTAAATATCATCCAAAACGTAATTTAGAATTCGTCGATAACCAAACAGAATTTTGATACAAGTAAACTAAATCTAAATTGACACTAAGTGTCTCACCTAGAGAATGCGGAGAAATGTGTGTCATGGCTATAGAGTCCTGCCATTATATACACCAAGGTAGAGTCACGTGTTCTCACAGCGCGGGAAGCAAGGCAGGAAAAAGGGGAAAGGGGAGTGCATTGTTCCGGAACACTCTCACATGTACTGGACGAGATTTCAAATCTCGCGCGACTCGACCGGCCGTTAACTTCACAGCACTGTCGCTGGCACGTACGGGCCCACGCATGTCGATCGTCTCTTATTCACTCTCGGGGTGGGGCAGCTTAGAGGCGTGACTTCGGTGACGGTTACTCGTCTCAGTTGAAAACAATCTGGGTGGTAAGGTGATGTATTTGTGTGGAGCCTCGTAGAGCAGCCAAATGGAGGCAGAGTTGGTGAGTCAATGCAATCATTTGCCTTCCATGTTGTGACTCGGTCACAGTTCCACTATGGTGCAGCTTATAAAACATGACCATAGTGTAGTCAGTGAAGTTAAGACCTCTCAGGATGAATGAAGTTCATGTATCATTCAAACACTTTTATAATGTAGGTAGGTCTGTTTGTTAGGTTAACAGGTGATGAGCGGAGGGTTGGCGGGTTTGACCTTATCTGGGATGATGGGCCAGTATGGGTGGTGTGTCCTGGTTTCACAAGTTGCGACCTGGTTCTACCAAACAATCCCCTCCCACAGCGGCTCAACATTTTCCTGGGTGAGTACACCTTGGTTCATATCTGCTCTACGAGACATTTATATTGTGATGTCAGGAGAAACACAAGAGCAGGCTGAATGCAGGATGTAATGAGATATCTGAGAAATGTATGTGGGAAAGCTCGTATGGACAGAGTCAGTGATGAATGAGGTTGGAATGAGATATCTGAGAAATATGTGTGGGAAAGCTCGTATGGACAGAGTCAGTGATGAATGAGGTTGGAATGAGAATCTGAGAAATGTATGTGGGGAAACTCGTATGGACAGAGTCAGTGATGAATGAGGTTGGAATGAGATTCTGAGAAATGTATGTGGGGAAACTCGTATGGACAGAGTCAGTGATGAATGAGGTTGGAATGAGATATCTGAGAAATGTATGTGGGAAAGCTCGTATGGACAGAGTCAGTGATGAATGAGGTTGGAATGAGATATCTGAGAAATGTATGTGGGGAAGCTCGTATGGACAGAGTCAGTGATGAATGAGGTTGGAATGAGATATCTGAGAAATGTATGTGGGGAAGCTCGTATGGACAGAGTCAGTGATGAATGAGGTTGGAATGAGATATCTGAGAAATGTATGTGGGAAAGCTCGTATGGACAGAGTCAGTGATGAATGGGAGCTGTTTGGGAGGGAATGCAATAGTTCAATGGGGAAGAAACGTCTGGCGTTGGTTTGGACATGTCGAGAAGATGAGTGTGGATCAAATGAAGAAGCAAATGTATGAAGGTAGAGTGTGTGGATAAAAGGGAAGTGGGAGGCCATTTAAGAAGTGGCTAAATTTTATAGATGAATGTGTGAAAGAGGAACATTAAGAGTTTTAACAATAAAAGAGCATGTGCAACTAAGTGTATGGATATTGTTGAAGTGAAGGGAGTATGCAAGGATGAAGAAGTGTGGATAAAGTTAGTGAGGATGGAGAAAGTACGGAGTTGTTGTTTTTTAGTTAAATGCACAGTTTCTTGTCTTCCCCATAAGAGAACAGTGTGATTAGGTATGTATATATTATTTTAAATTTAAATAAGGGTGATTATGGATATCTCCAATTGGATGTAGGAGAATGAATTGATACATTTTACATTTTAATATTATGGTCTAGCTATAGCACGATATGCAGGTATTTATTTGTATATAGATTATATCAGGTTGTGCTGTTGCCGGATTTGAAAGGACTGTACTAGTGAGTTATTTCTCCACGAGTCCACCCTAGATAAATAATACCATTGTTTTATTTTAGATACATTTCCATTACCCTCACTTTATAATAAAAAGTTTCTATTTTACAGGTTGCTTTAATAATCGAGAGCAACAACTAAGTGAACTTGAGAAACTCCGGAAACAATCAGATCACTTGGAGGCCACACAACACATCTGTCAATGAACTAAGTGAACTTGAGAAACTCCGGAAACAATCAGATCACTTGGAGGCCACACAACACATCGGTCAATGAACAAAGTGAACTTGAGAAACTCCGGAAACAATCAGATCACTTGGAGGCCACACAACATATCTGTCAATGAACCTTGAGTTGCTGATAAGTTCTCACCACAATCAAACAAAATGGCTACCAATGTGTGTTTTTAAAAACATTTTATTAAGTTTTTACATAAAACATGTCACAATATATTTTTATTTAAAAATAACTATTTGTAAATTAACCATAAATGAATGTAAGTTATGTAAAATATTAATTTACAACTAATATTTTCAAAACCTTTTTATCTCTTAGTATACTTATTTAAAAATATAATAATATTGTTTGTTAAATTGTATCTTGTACAACTAAAACTAGAAAATAAGATATAAATTTTAACTCCAAGGCAAATGATAGCATAATTGATAGATGGATTGTCAGCCGAGAGTTAATTGTGTCACGCGGGTATTTACACTTGGTCAGGTGTATGTCACACACTATATCGATACACCTCACAATCATCCTCACACTTGTTCTACACACTCATTATGTAGGCACACACTGGGAGACACTTGGAGACACTTGGAGACACTTCTTATCAGTTATAAAATTGTTCGTGTTGATCTTAAGAAGATGTTTAAATCAGGGGCTTAGAGGATCTTAATATTTCTTGATGATGGTATCCACATGGAGTCACCCAACTCAACATGCGCAGTCACATGGAGTCAGCGGGGGTGTCACCCAACTCAACATGCGCAGTCACATGCGCAGCGGCGCATTCTCTTGTCGCGGCGGTGAAGCACATCGTCCACACTGCGCACAGAGCGGGGCTGCACATCTGGGAAATAATAATTCAATGAGACAATGTTTTAGTTTATAAGCTCGAGTTAGATACGAGAGGTTAACACTAAGAAAGTGCACCAGCACTCACTTCAAGAGGGGATGGAGAAATGCACCGAGGGAAGATTAGCCCAAGTTGGGTTATAAAGGTGGTCTTGTTCAACTAGGTCTACAACGAGGTTTGTAAGTTCCATTCGAGCACCAGGTACTGGAACTGAAGTGGAACAAAGCCAACAACAACCACTATAGATGTCGGCCATCTTCCTGGGATATACACTGAACAGGGGTGGATACTCACTCAGCTGTGTTCTAACATCCTCTTGTTACATTTTATAAAAGATGAAATTATGTAAATTATCCCTATTATTGTAAACAATTAATATCTTTAAATATTTAAGATACCATCTTTTAGGGATCCCCCAGCTACTTGAATGAAAGCTATGTTAGAGCAATATCTGTGTATATAGACGTATGTTTGGCACACATGTCAGTGGGCATGCAGTCTAAATGTCAAGCTCATATAGTTGTTTTCAGCGTTGGGGAAGTTATGGTTTGAATCACAAGTGAGTATAATGTGAATGTGTTTTATTTCTGAATCTCTTTCCACACATTTTCTCCAAATATTACCTTTCTCATACCGGAAGTATATTATTGTAATTAATATACTTATGTGCATAACCTGAACAGGGAGTGGACAAAACATTTACTGCCGAGGAGTCAATTAATGTCAGAACAGGGACAAAAACTGATACAAGTGACATTTGAAGTCTTAATGTTGTTACTGTATCCATATCTTCATCAGAATCATGTTTGTAATGCGATAGTTGTCTCATATAGTTTGGAGGGCAACAGATAGAAATGTCGCCATACTGTAGGTCAGAGGTGGCCATCATACAACCCATACATATATCTACTCCACTCACTCACGATAAACACAATGTGAACTTTATTGTAGTGGACCCAGTCTAGATAACCAGCTGGTCTAGTCCAAACTACTTCTCTATTTGCTGTTAATGCAATGGCTACCTTGCAGAGAGCTTTGTCTGTCAGTCTAATTTCATTCTTGCACATCCCAAAGTGAATTCAGACAAGCCTCCCCCTGTTGCCCCCACCATCCCAAGTAATGGGTACCAGTTTAGTGGTGCACCCACAGTTAAATTTGTGTATTTAGTGTGGCTTTGTGTGCTCGTTTATAAGTTATCGTGTATATTTCAAAACATAGGAAAGCTGATAGCGAGTGTTGCAGTTTTACTGCTAAAACGGAACAAGAATTATTTTTGTATTGTTAACAGTGATAAAGGGATGTATTGGATCTCAAAGAAGATATTGCAGTTTTTAAAGGAGCTAACATAAGACGGCACAATATCATGAATCGTAAAGACGTGATTGACAAGTACGAAGGAAACTTGTGAAAGAAAGGATCGTAAAGTTAACAAAAGGTCATACAGTCACAAAACTCATCGAGGGAAACCTATCTACCGTTCATGCGAGTTACAGAGTTGCTCAATCACCAACCAAAATAAGTAGATCATTTTCTGATGGGCAATTTGTTAAAAAATTGCATTAATTCTATTATGAAATAAATAAATCCTGAAAAGAAACACATGATTGATGCGCTAGGTTTTCCACAGAATACAATGACGGGTAGAACTGAAGAATTAGGTAATAGCTACATTTGTGAACAAACATTCTCAAGACTGAAGATAATGGAATACAAGTTGTGCTACACCAACACACGCTGTGTTTCCAAACCTATTTCAGATATCAACACACCGTCGCTTGAACTGAGAGCTCAGAAATACCACTAAATTGGTGAGTTTGTAACCACTGCAGCGTTGTTTAGAATTGATTGTACAATAACTACATATGCTGTTGACTACACTCTTGTGTTATGGCAGGGAAGGCAGCCAAAGTAAGGAACATGTTGTTTTAAAATGTAGTCTTAGCAACAGCTATGTTAGCATACAGTCTGCTTTGAATGTTATAGCAAGTGATCCAGATCAAAAGGCATCATCTAGAAATGGTTTTCATGACTCTATTCTGGGAAACCTTCCTACAAATATTCAATGCAATCAATCTGTCACTTCAAAAAGTGTTAATAGACCTTGGATTTGGCAAAACACAAATGTAATCCTTAAATAATACGTCTTACTATCTATTCAGGTTATGCTGAATCCTTCAAAAACTTTGTTTCTGAGTTCAGAGATGAGCTAATATTCAATGAATATGACCATAACGCTACTGCATTGGTTCCTGTGAGATGTTAACAGACCAAGTGAACACAATGAAGACAGTCTCAGAGACGTATCATCAACAACAAGTCTGATATGATAGTTTGGACAGCAACAACTTTCAAATCAATACAGACAGCATCATCGTTGACCGACTTAGGTCTGCCTTGACCAGTGAATACTGTTTGGATTCCCCCATGAGCTCAGAGATGTGACATCGGGAGAGAGCATTTCAGCTTTTGATCAAACTTATCATGATGATCTCTAGGACCATTTTGTAGATGAATACAAGCAGTGGCGGTTCTAGCAAAAACTCACAATGACAGATCAGCTATTGGTCAGCTTCAGATGATGGACTCACTTGGTTTGGAGCCAACATTTCCTAACAATCTACTGTGATGTGTATCTAGCTCACATAACTGTCAGTAATGTCAATAGAAAGTGATCTCCTTTGTATACTGGATGCTGATGACATAATAACTACATTTGTAGCGGAGAAATCATGAAAAACAAGATTTTAAATGGTAAACTACTTTTTACTTTATTGAAATTAATAATCATCATGAAGAAAAGTGGGGATCAAAATGTCAGAGAGGTCATACCCGTACCTATCCAAAGTTTGAATCTTATGGTGATCTTAAGAACAGATGGAGTCTCAAAAGAAGGTGAGTTTGGGCCTAAGGCTAGACATTGCTTCATCAAAGAGAATAATGGTCAACAATATCCATTCGGGAAAACTTTCTCCTCGTCATTGCACAGCTAGTTGTGTGAACCACATGTGATAAACATTGGATGATATTGGAAGTATCAAAGATAAAAATGGAAAACTACTGCTAGTGAAGCGAGAAACATTGTCAAACAAGATAGTTGAAGACAACCGAGCTAATCACTGGAACACACACAAACTGCGCACTGTACAGTGATCTGAACTTGGCAACCAAACACCTCCAAGTAGTGACTCAGAGAGAACGTGATCTATTGATAGTTTACTGATGATTGATTTGTTAAAAGTATGTTTTCAAATAAAGGGCTGTGTTGAACTCACAGTGGGGGCGGGGCTCCTCGATGCGAATCTCTTGCTGTTGCTCTTGTTGCATCATGGGAACAGGTGGTCTTTGGAAAGCACGAGAGTTTTCTGGCACAGGAAGTTGGTGGAATCCACGTCCATCATGCACCTCCAGGACCTCCACAGGGATCTGGTGCATCATCTGGAAACGCTGAAATATAACATTTATTTTGATAAAAGTTACATATTATAATTTGTTAAAGGTCATAGCATGTTCAGAATATAGCAAAGTATTTTAAACAATGCATGCAGAACTAATAATAGTTTTATTTAAATTAATTTAAAAGTGATTTAATGTTTAATTTTATGATAAAATGTGATAAGCAAAACAAAATCGTAATTAACTTTTTTATCAGAAATATCCTCTGGTCTAATATGTAAATATTCATTTTAACAGAATTTAAATTTGTAATACTCACAAGTGATTGTTTTAAAATTTTATATAGAATGTACGTTAATTGGTACTTTATAACCTTTTAGTGAGTAGCCTAATTGATGAGATCAATTAGATTGACCAATTCCAGCCTACGTTAAGCACAGGCTAACTAAAAAAGTGGCACTTAATTTAAATTCAGTTTGGATTATAGAGATCATTAGAATTTTCTTTTTTAAAAATCACAATAAATTAAAACAAGAAAGAATCAATGTTTTATTTTACAAGATTATTGTTTGAAAAACATACATTATCAATTACTAAATGAAGAGTAGTATTTTTTTAACTCGGTAATAAAATGATCCCAGTTTGTATCCACAGCCAGTCTTTGTAACTGATACTCTTGTAGCACCCAGTGACGTCGGTACCCCTCCAACCTTCCCTGTGGCTAGACACCCACACGTACCTACACTCCACTGTCAGAGAGATATTTCAACAAGTTGTAGCCAGTAATATGTATCTACCTACTGTAAGAAAGGTTGAGGATCATCATCTTCAAGTCTTATTTGCTATATTTGGCCTTGACCTTGTGTCAATGTGAGTGATTGTAGCTCACCTGGTGTTGCTGCTGGGGGAATGGTCGTCCTTCCTTCACTTCTGTCACCTCTATCGGGATCTGTTGGAAAGCTCTCCCCTGGCGGCCATCTTGCAGGGCCATCAAGGGGTGGGGAAACTGTCGACCCTCCCGGGACTCCTGGATGTGCATCTGACAGAGACGAGTGTTTTAGTTGGTCACACATAGAGCACATGATATGATGTGTGGCCTGGATAGCCTGAATTGTACAATTAAATGACTAAGCTGTTTCAAATATCCTGATAAACCAAATAAAGATGAAGAACTCCTCAAATTGACATTGTCTTTAAATTCTCAACACAGTTTCATCAACATGTCATTATGTCAAACACACATTCATTTAATTTATTGGCGTGATGACAGTTGATGCATTCAATGAGTGTTGGCGTATTGTGTATGATCCCTGTCACACCAAGGGGTAAATTGGGGAACCCCCTCCCCCACAATACCACAAATAGTTTTAGTAAAAGTTAGAATCATATCAAGTAGAGTTTATTCAAATGTTCAGGATTTAAGGTGGGGCTTACAACTTGACATTTAGAGGCTGTAGTGTTACACACATTAAAATTGCTGCTAAAAAGGGGGGGAAGGGGCGCTTGGTGGGCTAAGCCCCTAGTTTCTTCATATTTAATGTTGACATAACAGAAAATATATATTGTAGCTATATACACTGTTCTAATGTTTGAGTTCATTATTGTTTTTAAAGTTAAACCTAATGTTTATAACATTTGATACTTATAGAAACTTTAGAATTCCTCTTAGTATACACAATACACAATTCTACAGCACATTGGGACTAACTACCGGTAGTTTCAGCACATTGGGACTAACTATCGGTAGCTTCAGCACATTGGGACTAACTACCGGTAACTCCAGCACATTGGGACTAATTACCGGTAGCTCCAGCACATTGGGACTAATTACCGGTAGCTCCAGCACATTGGGACTAATTACCGGTAACTCCAGCACATTGGGACTAATTACCGGTAGCTCCAGCACATTGGGACTAATTACCGATAACTCCATCACATTGGGACTAATTACCGGTAGCTCGAGCACATTGGGACTAACTACCGGTAACTCCAGCACATTGGGACTAATTACCGGTAGCTCCAGCACATTGAGACTAATTACCGGTAACTCCAGCACATTGGGACTAATTACCGGTAGCTCCAGCACATTGGGACTAATTACCGGTAGCTCCAGCACATTGGGACTAACTACCGGTAACTCCAGCACATTGGGACTAACTACCGGTAACTCCAGCACATTGGGACTAATTACCGGTAGCTCCAGCACATTGGGACTAACTACCGGTAACTCCAGCACATTGGGACTAACTACCGGTAACTCCAGCACATTGGGACTAATTACCGGTAGCTCCAGCACATTGGGACTAACTACCGGTAACTCCAGCACATTGGGACTAACTACCGGTAACTCCAGCACATTGGGACTAATTACCGGTAGCTCCAGCACATTGGGACTAACTACCGGTAACTCCAGCACATTGGGACTAACTACCGGTAACTCCAGCACATTGGGACTAATTACCGGTAGCTCCAGCACATTGGGACTAACTACCGGTAACTCCAGCACATTGGGACTAACTACCGGTAACTCCAGCACATTGGGACTAATTACCGGTAGCTCCAGCACATTGGGACTAACTACCGGTAACTCCAGCACATTGGGACTAACTACCGGTAACTCCAGCACATTGGGACTAATTACCGGTAGCTCCAGCACATTGGGACTAACTACCGGTAACTCCAGCACATTGGGACTAACTACCGGTAGCTCCAGCACATTGGGACTAATTACCGGTAACTCCAGCACATTGGAACTAATTACCGGTAGCTCCAGCACATTGGGACTAACTACCGGTAATTCCAGCACATTGGGACTAACTACCGGTAACTCCAGCACATTGGGACTGGCTACCGGTAACTCCAGCACATTGGGACTAATTACCGGTAGCTCCAGCACATTGAGACTAACTACCGGTAACTCCAGCACACTGGGACTAGCTACCGGTAGCTCCAGCACATTGGAACTAACTACCGGTAACTCCAGCACATTGGGACTAATTACCGGTAGCTCCAGCACATTGAGACTAACTACCGGTAACTCCAGCACACTGGGACTAGCTACCGGTAACTCCAGCACATTGGAACTAATTACCGGTAGCTCCAGCACATTGGAACTAATTACCGGTAACTCCAGCACATTGGAACTAACTACCGGTAACTCCAGCACATTGGAACTAATTACCGGTAACTCCAGCACATTGGAACTAATTACCGGTAACTCCAGCACATTGGAACTAACTACCGGTAACTCCAGCACATTGGAACAATGGCCCTTAAAGACCATGATTCCAGCTCACAGCTGATGATGAAATAAAATATAACTTAATTTATGGGAAATTTAGTAAACACTAAACAGATTTGATGACAGTAACTAATTAACTAATTTTTGAAGATTTTGTTAAATCTAATCTCTATTAATGAACCAAAGAGTGATTATGAATGCATCAAATGTAATGTCTTTTACAATCTATCGACTCCTCGAAGAGACTCGTCGAATAAATCGAACTCGATTATTTGATAAGTGTCGATGTTCCATAACGCTCTTAAACACAAAAAAAAATGTTTTTTGCTATCCCGTCTTCCTAAATTTTGGATTAAAGTCGAATCTAATTTACTAATGGGGTTAAGACTTTGTATCTAAGGTTTTCCCGAGGAATTTCTGTAATTAGATAGCTAATACTTAAAATTATGGGTGGTTTACTTAAGGGGAAAAAGACAAAAATAAATGTTCTCAAAATCTGTTTTAAACATAGACACTGCTTAACATTACAAACAATTTACCAATTTTCATTTTCTAATAAAATTTACTTTTAGGGCGTGTGCTTCAAATAAGTAGAAATGTTTTATCGTGTGTTGGCAGTTATTTGAGATATGTAAATCTGTTGCACTGTTAGAAATAGAAATATTTTAATTCTAGTTTATTTTTGTAAAACCAATAGTTTCTGAGCTATAAGCAGTTATATATATCTTCTTATTTAGTGCTTGGAAAAAATGAAATTGATTGGTATGCTCTTTGGTGGACAGAGATGTGGCTTTTCCCCAATGTTTGTGTAACAGTGTGCATTATGTCATGTACCGGTATGCTCTTTGAGGCAGGGTTTCTGCAAAAATGTAGTGCAGTACTTATATTATTTAAATGTGTGTTTTTAGTTTCCATTAAAATACCATGATAAATGTCCTTCTAGTGCCTCCTAGCCCCCCCC
>CABFVX010002976.1:41726-52393 GCA_902151425.1 Timema shepardi | reverse complement strand
ATGTTAGGGTCGCCCCGCCCCCCTGAGTACATCTACTGGGGAGCCCCTGAGCCAGGTTATACCTGTAGGTTAGTGTAGTAAATAGCCCTATAGGGTGTGTTGTGTTTATAAAAGTTTCTCAGAACACAATGCATCAGTGCCAGCTGTTTTATAAACCAGATGTATTTAAAACCTATATTAGCAAGATAATTGTGTCTACAGTAAATAAACATTATTCAAGCCATAAACAAAGGACTAATTTTCCCCAAAAATCCAATCCTTAATAAAATCAATCCCGGTGCACACAGCCGATGTGCGTCATTTTCGCAGTCGCGTCCCAGCGTTACATTGGATTGAATGATTGAGCTCACAAGGGACGCCAGCTCCGGCGTCAGATTAGCGTCAGTGGTGCGTCAAGACTAGTGACGCGAGTTTGTTCAGAACACAGCGGTTATATTACACTCCCGGAGTGTGCCTAACATGGACATAGCTTCAAACCAACTGAGGCCGTTAGTTGCGTCCAAAGATGACGCACGTCGCCCGTGTGCACTCGGCCTAAGCTTTGCGAGATGTCTATTTAAAAAGTAAGCATTCACTTTTTTCATTTAAATAAACAATAATTGTAGTCAATCATCAGGTTATAGTTTGTAATATTATTTAAAAAGCAGAGCTTAGCAGCTTGCTGCTTGTAACAATTTAACAGGAAGCAGCCCTGTTCTGATTGAGTAATCTATTAGTTAAATTCCCTCAGTTTAACCCTCTGGATATCGTGTCTCAATCCATCAACTGGCTTTATGTGACATCTCCTGATGACTTGTATGGCCTGCCATGTCTCATGTCTCAGAACCAGAACTGCCATCACGTCGTGCTATTTGCCTGTTACTAAACTGTCACAGTTGACTTGGTTAGTCAGTGCTGTTACCTGTTGCTCTCGTGCTTCTTCAGCCTGGAGTTGCTGTTCCTGACCGTCAGAGATGTGGATAGCGGTGTGCATCGGAACACCAGCTTGATGAGCGGGGAATGCCACTGGAATAGATACCTGCTGCTGCATGTGCTGGGGGTGTGCGTGAATCTCTGGTAGGGGCATCTGTTGCATCTGTTGGGGAGGTGGACGCATGTCTGGTAGGGGCAGCTGATGCATCTGTTGGGGAGGTGGACGCATGTCTGGCAGGGGCAGCTGATGCATTTGTTGGGGAGGTGGACGCATATCTGACAGGGGCTGCTGTTGCATGTGCTGGAGGTGGGCTCGCATGTCTGCTAGAGGCAACTGTTGCATGTGCTGAGGATGTGCGCGGATCTCTGGGTGCAGAAACTGCTGCTGATGGTGCGGGTGACCTTGGAACTGCAGGGGAAGGTGGACTGGTCCAGGTAAGGGGATCATGACCGGACCATGCATCACTTCCATTGGTGCGTGGCTGAAATAAACAGTAGTTGACATTGAAAAAACTTCAAGTCATGGAACATAGCTACATTCTGGAGAGTGTGAATTATACATGTTAGGTATAGAAATAAGGAGAGTATTTATAAATCTGAGATTTAAAATAAATGCCTTTCACAATGAAATATTAACCTTTGGTAAATAAAACCATGGTTTAGTCATGATGGAGTGTACCATTACTAATCAAAAAGTTAGATCAATTCACATAATGGCTATATTCTCCACAGAATCCCATTTTTAAAATATAAAATAGTGTTTAACACATAATGTGATAACTTCATAGTCAACCATAGAAAGCTTATGTTATTGTTGGCAAGTGGTGTAGAAATACAATGCTTCGTATTGTACAATTACTCCCCACCCAACCTAATATCACAAGTTCGAGTCACCTAAATACATACTACCCACCCCCCAGAATAACCTCGAAGAAACCTACAATAGTATTCTTCACTATTGTAGCCTAATGTAGCCCCAACAATTACACAAAATCAGCATTCTTAAATATCCTTTATAAACAGTCTACTAAAATAACTGTTCAACACGTACCATCGTCCAGCTGGCCTGGCTACGACGCTGGCGAGTCAAAAGAGCCGATGCACAAGAGTTGGGCGACTACAACTTGGAGTACGTGTTCAACGATCTACCCGGTCCGAAATTTACAATAAAACTAGCCAGTGTTTACTTGATGCCTCATCGCCGAATCAACTAACCCTGGTCTGCCGTCTGGCGGAGGGATATGGAAAACCCTCGCCGAACTTTCAAGCTTCTACATTGGTCAAGAAATGGAATACTGCATTGCGACAATCACGCGTCCAATCAGCGGCTTGGAAACCCTGTGAAGTTACATCATACTGACGTAATGGACTGTTTAAGCGTAACTGACTTGGATGTGAAAACCCCTCCCCTTGTTTCCGTGTTTTAGACTCATAAAGAGGATTGTAAATTGTAAATATGTATCATTATTACTGCACGTTGGACAGGTGTAGGGATCACATTTATTCGAACGTCTGGTAGAGACGTATCATATTTACAGCGCGTTTGACAGGTGTAGGGATCACCATAGAGATGTAGCATGTTAAGAAAGAACGTTTGATAGATGTATTATCGCTATTGAACGTTAGAAGAAGAGTTAGAGTTAGGAAAGAACTTTTAAAATGTAGAACTTTAGGAATGAACTTTTAACTTTATTTAAATTATGTTTGTTATGCAACTTTTTATTAAGGTCATGAACAAGGGGCCTAAATTAGTATGTTAAATGTATAGTCAACGCAAAGAGGAAATTGCGTTTGACTTAGAATCTTTTATGTTTACTTAGCTAACCTTGTGTTTGGATCACGTTGATCCAACTCTTATGTGAATTGTTAGTACTTTGAGTTAACGTAAATGCAAGTTAAGTTCATTCGATATGTCAAGGAAACATGTGTATAATTTATTCTTCATTTACGCTTGAAAGACATTATGTCCTGTTTTGGCTTATGTGTAACCAGCCATAACTTTATGTATGAAGGATCTTAAGTCCAGTTTACTTTGTGAACAGCTGCGCGAATAAGCCAATGTTTTCTTTCATAATAGTAGCTATAGGAGGTTTTGAATTAAGGCCGTCTTTCCCGTGTTTGCTTCATACTTTGTGCCAATTAAAGAATATTTCATTTAAACTTTGCTCTAGTTCCAGTTGTTATTTTCTATGTATTGTTACATCCTTCCTGTCCTATAGTTTTAGGGGCCTTATCTATAGGATCGGCGGAGGGTGTAATAGTGGCGGCTCGTGTATAGGCACTGCGGAGTTGCAGCACCCCCTATTTCCACTTGATATTATCGATAACATTTAATATAATGAGTCCTGTTTTCTTTAATTCTTTATTTATTCTTGTAGTACAATATATATTCCTTAAACTTACTGTCAGTACTTCAGTAGCCATCCCCAGTTTATGAAAAAGATAAAAAAAATCTTTGTATGGAATTGTGCACTTCCCAGTTCCAGTGACGTGGTGTTTGACTGTTGTGCGCATGCGCACATAGAATGGGGGTGGGGAGGAAGCCGGGACTGCCAGGTAGAGAGAGCGTACTGTATATCTCGCAGTGCTGGCTCTGGCGTGATGATGTAAGGATTTATTTTTTTACTCAGCGTGTGTTGTGCTTAGTAACCATGTACCATATTCTTGAATGTGATAAAGGGTAGAACAGTGTAGAATTAGATTATTATTCTGCTTCCAGCTATTCTATTTGATTCTTTTTTTTTTCGGTTCTTTTATTTAACAGAAAGGCTAAATGCTCTTGCAGTACTCTCAATGGAGAAAAATTTCTTCAATTGTCATCCAGACATCAAGGAGAAAATTAATAACTTTTTTGCGCAAATTAAAACAAGAAGAATGCATTTAATTTTTAAATGAATAGATCAAGCTTGAACTGTAACAATTTAAGTCAAAGTAATTGAAAAGGTTTTTTTTTTGTTAGGATTTTATCAAGTTCCTGAATAAATTTTCTTTTTATACAAGTTTTTTTCCTTTTGCAAAATTTTAAAACAAAGGCTAAAAATTTCTGTAGCAGCACCCCCACTAATTTTAGCTACTGTTTTAGCCTCTGTTGTTGGCATTAGAAAGTTAGAAAAATTCAGTTGACTTACTGATTGGCTAGTGACCAATAAATGGCCCACAAACAGAAAAATACTTTGTGGAAGGGAGGCATGGATGTAGCTAATATGGAGGAGCTATTGACTGTGTCTGGATGTAGCTAAGATGGAGGATCTTTTGACCATGTCTGGGTATAACTAAGATGGAGGAGCTATTGACCATGTCTGAGTATAACTAAGATGGAGGAGCTATTGACCGTGTCTGGATGTAGCTAAGATGGAGGAGCTATTGACCATGTCTGAGTATAAATATGATGGAGGAGCTATTAACCATGTCTGAGTATAACTAAGACGGAGCAGCTATTGACCATGTCTGAGTATAACTAAGATGGAGCAGCTATTGACCGTGTCTGGATGTATCTAAGATAGAGGAGCTATTGACCATGTCTGGGTATAACTAAGATGGAGGAGCTATTGACCATGTCTGAGTATAACTAAGATGGAGGAGCTATTGACCATGTCTGAGTATAACTAAGATGGAGGAGCTATTGACCATGTCTGGGTATAACTAAGATGGAGGAGCTATTGACCATGTCTGAGTATAACTAAGATGGAGGAGCTATTGACCATGTCTGGGTATAACTAAGATGGAGGAGCTATTGACCATGTCTGAGTATAACTAAGATGGAGGAGCTATTGACCATGTCTGGGTATAACTAAGATGGAGGAGCTATTGACCATGTCTGAGTATAACTAAGATGGAGGAGCTATTGACCATGTCTGGGTATAACTAAGATGGAGGAGCTATTGACCATGTCTGAGTATAACTAAGATGGAGGAGCTATTGACCATGTCTGGGTATAACTAAGATGGAGGAGCTATTGACCATGTCTGAGTATAACTAAGATGGAGGAGCTATTGACCATGTCTGGGTATAACTAAGATGGAGGAGCTATTGACCATGTCTGAGTATAACTAAGATGGAGGAGCTATTGACCATGTCTGGGTATAACTAAGATGGAGGAGCTATTGACCATGTCTGAGTATAACTAAGATGGAGGAGCTATTGACCATGTCTGGGTATAACTAAGATGGAGGAGCTATTGACCATGTCTGAGTATAACTAAGATGGAGGAGCTATTGACCATGTCTGGGTATAACTAAGATGGAGGAGCTATTGACCATGTCTGAGTATAACTAAGATGGAGGAGCTATTGACCATGTCTGGGTATAACTAAGATGGAGGAGCTATTGACCATGTCTGAGTATAACTAAGATGGAGGAGCTATTGACCATGTCTGGGTATAACTAAGATGGAGGAGCTATTGACCATGTCTGAGTATAACTAAGATGGAGGAGCTATTGACCATGTCTGGGTATAACTAAGATGGAGGAGCTATTGACCGTGTCTGGGTATAACTAAGATGGAGGAGCTATTGACCATGTCTGAGTATAACTAAGATGGAGGAGCTATTGACCATGTCGGGATATAACTAAGACGGAGCAGCTATTGACCATGTCTGAGTATAACTAAGATGGAGGAGCTATTGACCATGTCTGGATATAACTAAGACGGAGCAGCTATTGGCCATGTCTGAGTATAACTAAGATGGAGGAGCTATTGACCATGTCTGGATATAACTAAGACGGAGCAGCTATTGACCATGTCTGAGTATAACTAAGATGGAGGAGCTATTACCGCTGGTCGTTGCCGCTCTCACAGAAGATGGCCATCTTTTCCCCGGACACGTGCTCGTACCGTGGGTCGGTGGTGACGTTGATGCCAAATGGGAGCTTGACTGTGCGCGGCTGGTGATCCACTATTTCCTCAGCTCGTCTCTTCTCGACCACACAATTCATTCGAGACCTCTGATTCTTCTCCACGAGCATCTGACAACAATACAGTTTACATGGCCACCGTGGGCTTGAACTATTACAAGACCAAACAAACAAAACATGTCTTACAAGTTGAACTTACTAGGAGAACATAGCTATCAAAACATGTCTTACAAGTTGAACTTACTAGGAGAACATAGCTATCAAAACATGTCTTACAAGCTGGACCTACTAGGCGAACATAGCTATCAAAATCATGTCTTACAAGCTGGACCTACTAGGAGAACATAGCTATCACACCATGTCTTACAAGCTGGACCTACTAGGAGAACATAGCTATCACACCATGTCTTACAAGCTGGACCTACTAGGAGAACATAGCTATTAAAACATGTCTTACAAGCTGGACCTACTAGGAGAACATAGCTATTAAAACATGTCTTACAAGCTGGACCTACTAGGAGAACATAGCTATCAAAACATGTGTTACAAGCTCCTCCCCCTTGTAGTACCATGTAGACATTATAGCACCCCTCCTACCCGTCTCATCATTGTTATGTGGTTCTGGAAAACCCCTAAGAAGTGCAGGTTATGGAGATTACCACAATTTAAAGTTATGTAAATTTGCTATTACGTTGTTCTAGTCCTGTGCACCTGTTATCGAACCAGGATACCTTCACGTGAAGCCAAACACCACTAACGGGTCAGCACCATTAGCTGTGCTTGTTCAACAATCTCGTGATGGTATGTCATGTTATTCTTAACAGAAGATGCATATGTTTGTTTGAACACATATCACAGACCTTGCTGGTTTTCACGCATGAAAACTTTCCTGATATGAAGATCTCTCTACACATGTTCAACTGACAGGATGTTGGACCAATGTACATAGGTAGCCACTGGCCAATATCAGCATGTTCTGTGGGTTCCTTGAGGACAGTTACACCACAACCAATAGCCACAGGTAGGCCTGGTCTTTGATTAGACCAACGACACAAAGGGTCCTGAAGCACAGCTGTATGTACAGAAACTAGTGAAAAATATGTCAAAGACTAAAGATACTGTGCTCCATAGATCATAAATACTTGATTATTTACAAGAACTTGCTAAGAACACATCTACTTAGGTACGTAGGTAACAGCCACAGCTGTGATCCACCGTTACTTTGTGGTGAGTTTGGATGTATTCTACTTTAGCAATAATGTGGTATAGACTCGAGGTGCGTAAGAGTCAGCTTCTAACTAACTTATCTCATAGATACTCAAGAGAAGAACTCACCCCAGTCAGCTTCTAACTAACTTATCTCAAGATACTCAAGAGAAGAACTCACCCCAGCCAGCTCGTCGAAGTCCAGTGTCAGGGGTACTTTGAACTTGATGGGCACCTGTCCCCCGGTGGTCGCTTGGTCGTCTGGACCAGGAGGGGGCTCTGTTACCTCCTGACTCTCGTGGTCAGAACTCTCCTCGGACTCCAGGGGGTCCTCTAGATGGTTACTGCTCACCTCGTTCTGCTCGGATCCATCCTGAGGACAACATACTCGTTACATGAGGACCAGAGCGTGACAACTGACAGAGAGTAAGCTCGAGCTGACTGTCCCTCCTCAACCCTTCCTCCTGAGGTGAGGACCAGAGTGTGACAACTGACAGAGAGTAAGCTCGAGCTGACTGTCCCTCCTCAACCCTTCCTCCTGAGGTGAGGACCAGAGCGTGACAACTGACAGAGAGTAAGCTCGAGCTGACTGTCCCTCCTCAACCCCTCTTCCTGTTTCCGTGAAAATACCTCAATCGGTAGAGTTGTTAGGCCATTTCGCTCTCGCTCATAGAAATTCTATTGTTCTGATATAATCAGTCGGTTAAGAAAGTGTAAGTTAAAAACATCAAATGAAAAATAAATGTAGACAATGAATATATAAATATTAAACCCTAAAAAAATACAGAAAATGTAACGGAAAATATTTTACGTATTTAAGTCATTCGACATCTTATAACAAACTTCTTCATTTTGTTTCCCTAATTTATTTGTGTACAGGTGACCTGGCGGTCTAGGGGGTAAGGTGTCGGACCTCTGTGCTGGGGTCTGGGGTTCAATCCTCGGTCCCGGCACAGATTTATCTGATTACCAAACCCTTCCTTCACCTCTGACAAGACATCTTGTGAATGTGGGGAATGACAGGCCCTCCACCGTGGTTCGGATTCCACGTTAAACTGTAGGTCCTCCATTTCATCTCACAATCACCCTACCAATACACATTAGCGTAAGTGTGTATAATCCGAACGGGTAGTAAGTCTGCATTGTCCCCCTATCCTGTTCTAAAGTTCCAAATGAAAGGGAATTGTTTGAAATTAATGAAAGCTGAAGCTGAAAGATCTGAAGAAGATCCCGGGAACTTCATTTCCGTTCTCGTTTTTTTATCTTCCTCGCATCAACAGAAAGTATCAGTGGTGAATATCTATGGTACGTTTTGTGTGTGTCCGAACTATTCTGTCTGTCTGTCTGTCTGTCTGTCTGTCTGTCCTGATCACGGATACAAAGTGGCTCAATGGATTTTCTTCAACCTTAATATTTAGATTTTATAGGATAGTTTCGTTGTTGTTAATTTTGACCCTAACTTTCATATTAAGGGCAGTTTACTGATGAGTTCCAAATGGTTTGAAAATGGCTGTAACGAGTTTGTGTAGAAAGTAGTAAATCTATGGATTGTGTGGTGTGACAGACAGCAATGTCTGCTTGTTTTGGGGGGAACAGAATTGTTGTGGGCTTCACAAATACAAAGACTTTGTTCAAAATATTAGTTATGGCGGAGCATCCATGTTCATATAAACCAAACTGTATCACTAATAATGTTCATGTTTATCTGTTAAGGAGTGATAACAATTGATAGCAAGGTTACATCCTGTTTCATTCTCTTCTCTTTACTTTATATACTTTTCTTCTTTGACGACATGTTCCGGTGATTTTACTCCATACTTTTGGAAAGTTCTTGTGAACATTTTACTTAGTGAGGTCATCTCAATAAATGTAATCTTCACAAACTTTCCAAAAGAATGAAGTAGAACCAATGATCCTTAGTATAAATAAGACTTGAATATGGTGAGAACTCACCGAAACATGTCGTCATAGAAGACAAGAATATAAAATAAGGAAAAGAGAATAAAAACAGATGTAACCTTGATATCAAACTGTATTAGATGAATTAAAATGTTGTTGCATACTTCTAGTTTTAATAAAGGTTTTAAATAAAGGTTTTTAGATGTGAACCAATAACCTGTGTAGCAAAGCTTTAGGTTTTGTTATCTGAACAAGTTCACATTTGATGTATTCCATTTTAAAACATTCCAACAGGATTGTTCTATTATATTCTCCATAGCACTAGCATTGTTTAGCATGTAGCAGAAATAAAGGAGAAGCCACTTAGGTCTACTTAGACTGCTTGTTGTCCCAGTGTTGCCATATTTATAAAATACAGGCGTAGACTCGTGTCTATGGTCCGTGACCTACCCCTATCACAACAATAATAGCTGAGATTGCTAAAATTAATAACACGTCTTGTATTGAATAAGCCAAACAATTATTAAATGGCCATATCTTAGAAAGTGAGATGAAGAGTCCCTCAAGATGGCCACCATTGTCTGTTGGGATGAGACAGTGTCAACTATTTGAGATCATTGAGAGGAGATCTGTTTTCAGCCCATCACGGGAGTCAAGAAATAAGGAAGGGACTCTGGTTTGGTCGTACGAGGAAGTAAACATCATTATTATTATTATTATTATTATTATTATTATTATTATTATTATTATTATTATTATTATTATTATTACTCCCTGCGTCTTAGTAGCCCTTGGGATTACACCCAGACAATGTAATAGGGATAAGGAAGGTCCAATTTGAGTGTAATGTACCCACATTCACGCGGAACCATTTAGAGAAAAACACCCGGAGTACATCCGACAGGGATTCGAGACCCGATCTCCCCATCACAAGCATTCCAGTCTAATAGGAGATTGACCGATTAATAAATAATTGTTGTTGACCTCAGGAGGGTGTGATTGGGGCTATACTTTGTGATTGCTGTCAATTTAAGGAGCTTATAGAGTAAAGTTGAGTTTGAAAATAAGACTTTATATAATAATATAATTATGTAATTCATTACATGTATATTTATTAACAATCTAAACATTAGTGTTTACACAGTTCACACAGACAGTATTGAATTAATCACAAAACTAGTCCATATCATTTTGGGTATGCGGCGCAGGACTAGCATACCCGGAGAATACGTCACTGAATAATAATAAGTGTTTGTTGTATCAGGAGTGCATATTATCCATTAAATAAACATGGTCTAGCTAAGCACACTGAGCTTGTCAGCTGATGCCTCACCTTAAATTTCGTATATATTTTTAATACGTAGTATAAAGATATGATTAATATATTGCATTCCTTTAAGTTTATTCTTACAACATAACATAAGTCTGATACTCAATTTAAGTTTCTTAAATCAATTACATTTTATATTTTATTTAATATTTTAAAACCAGTCTCGAGTCCATTTCCTAGTTTATTTGTCGTATTTGGTCACGCTAGTGTTATTTCCATGTGTTTATAAAGGTGTTGTGTACTGTCGTGTTATGGAGTTGTGACTGTCGTGTTCTGGAGTTGTGTACTGTCGTGTTCTGGAGTTGTGTACTGTCGTGTTCTGGAGTTATGACTGTCGTGTTCTGGAGTTGTGTACTGTCGTGTTCTGGAGTTGTGTACTGTCGTGTTCTGGAGTTGTGACTGTCGTGTTCTGGTGTTGTGTACTGTCGTGTTCTGGAGTTGTGTACTGTCGTGTTCTGGAGTTGTGA
>CABFVX010002975.1:53810-97820 GCA_902151425.1 Timema shepardi | reverse complement strand
TAACTCTTGACGACTTGTTTGTAACACAAAAAAATATTCGTGTTTTACATTTGAACGGGGCTAAGCCAGATTAGCCCGTTACAAAATATTGCTTTAATATGAATTCTACTATTATAACAATATATATTAGAATTTTAAATCATTGTAGGTGTATTTAATGAAAAATGAGGTGGATATTAAAGTTAGTTTAATTCTTTGGGTGATATTGAAAAATCTTAATCTTTAGATTTGTATGGAATTTCGAATATATGATGATAATAAGTATTTATCTGAACCTTAACAACAAACGACCGTGAATTTATTGGAATGGTATATTTTTTATTTTCCTAAATAATTATTAAATTTAAAAAATGGAGATTGCTAGGTTTCTTATGAAAGGCCTCACATAATATTATTTCTAAAAAATAATAATAGATGAAAAGGTGGTATTATGGAACCCCATTTTCAATATAGTGAATTGTAAACAAGGTATCATAGCTACGCCCACATTTTGTGTGCTAAAAGTACAGGTAGCTATTAAAATAAATGTTCCTTATTGGATTTTTGCTAGCATAAATATAAGTATGGTTTTTGAAGGCTTTTGCAAAAAAAGTCAAAAAGTAGTTTTTGGGAAGCCAGGTGGTAATATGGAATCCCACTGTATGTTTTCAAAAATATGCTTTAATGTATACAAAAACAAATATTAAATTACAAAAAAAAAGTTAACTAATTACAAAATCATTTACTCCAATGTGTTTTATAAAAAATGCTTTAATAATAAAATACAGAAAAGAATAGCGAAGAAGTTAACTATTTACAAAAATAACAAATGTAATGATCCTATTCAACATCAACGCAATCTTTGTGTGCCCACATAGCGCACATTATGCATTGCACCCATACATCTCCATGAACATCGTCTGAAAACCACTCATCACAAAACAGACAAGCAGTGTCATCTTTAGAAGGGGGTGTTTCCTCGTCGGGCAAGTCGAAAGGATAGTTAACAGACGAGGGTATGTCAATAGAGTCATAATCACTTGAACCGCTGCTTATGCGTTGTCACTTTGCCTTGGGTATTTTTCCTATTGTTGCCTTTTTGACACCGGAAATTGAAGGCTGATCTTTTTGCACAGAAATCGATGTTGCTCCTCTTCCACGTCCCCTTCCGCAAATAAAACTTTTTCCCCTGTTTGGTAGTTTTGTTTCTGTAGATTTTGCCATGGACGCCTCCAAATGTGTCTTGTAGGGAGAGCCTGTAATCAAGTTAGAAGAGCTCGGTTTCCTGCTTCTGTTTGATCTTTTCTTTTTTGGCTGCGGAATTGGCACAATATCCCTTGGAGAAACAGATGATGCCCCTTCTGAACTTCCAGGACGTGAACTGGTGGTTAGTGTTGTTGGTATAAGGCTTGGATTAATTTGACGTTGTGGGGTGGCAGAGATTGAGGATAACCCTGGTGGTTGTGACATCATGAAATCAGTTGGTGCATTCTCAATAGCAGCATGATCTGCAGCAATGAAATCAGAATCTGTAAAAAGTGTCTATTAAATGGCCAGATGCCAGTAACTCTGAAGCCATTCATGGCATATGAACCATTGGTGCACTGTAGATAAGCAGTTCCTAAAAGTCCTGTGACGTCATAGGGTGTGATACGTTTTTCTTCATTAATCGTGTGTTGACGTATTGCCTCGCTCTAGTAGTTGTCTTGAGTGGTCCCATTAATGTGTTATATATCGGTTGTAGTTTGTATGTTGTGTGAGGCGGTAAAGACATTATTGTAACGTGGTTCTTCCTCACTAATTAAATTATATCCATACTCCTTGCGTGAGAATAATGCCCATCTATAATAAGCAAAACTGGTGATGCTGCGTTAGGTTTTGTCTTAGCTAGGAAATGTTCGAGCCATTGTGTGAACAAATTAGCCTGAACCCATCCTGAGGGATGTCCCCTGATGGAGCACCTCTCATCAATTGGTCGGACATATTTTTCCGTGGAAAAATTATCATTGGAGGCAGACAAGATCCCCCAGCACTCATAGCACAAATCATTGTTACCAGGGATCCATGTTCTGCCGCAGCCAAAGCAATAATTTGTTGCTTCCCTTTCAACCCAATAACTTGTGGCACTTTGGACTGCAAGACACTGAGCCCCGTTTCGTCAACCTTCCAGATCCTGTCAGCCTCGTATCTGTGCTTCTCGTACTTTGATTCTAGGAGGTCAAAAAATGGCATAACCATCTCTTTGGTGAAGCCTTCTGCACGGACGGATGACGTTCCTGTTGGTCTTCTTAGAGACCGTTGTTGTTTATGGCGTCTCAAAAAATGATCTAGCCAAGAACTTCCTACAACCCTCTCTTTAAAATAGTTTGGAATGTTGTTACGCACAGCTAGCTGAAATGCCATTATCCTCAAATCCAGTCTTTTGAGTCCATTAAATATGGCCTCCATAAACACTATATATTCCACCAGCTCTTTTTCAATATTCTCAGGAATAATTGCCTTTATACCTAGAGTTGTTTTCACAAATTGCTCCGGATGAATGTCTGCTTGCAAAGAGAGAGTTCGCAAAGTAGTTTTTGTCACCTCATAAAATGTTGCCGCTTTCTTCAGCCCCATTTTCTTGACCCTTACTATACTCACTGCCTCTACCATTTTTACCTGGCTCCATGTTTTTCTCCTGGGGTTTTTATTTGGCCTGTTCAGCTGGGCTCTAGGCTTCTGAAAATTTTTAAAAAAATCAGTTTGAAAAAACACTTTTATCTATCTGGAACAGTTTTTTTAACCAAAATAAATTCATAATTTGGCTAGATCTACTTATCTATAGTGTTAGATATCTATTTATTTATTTTTTTCATTCATACACCACATACTTTTAGAAAAAATATTCCATGGTTTGAATTTGTGGGTAATACGGAACCCCAGAGAAGCTGGGTTCCATATTAAAAGCACCAATGTGGTCCGTATTTCACACATCACCATCTTGGATTAACTTAATTTATGTCGACACCAACTTTAAAAACGTAAACATCAGACAGATTAACATGCACCCCTAGGCCTCTAGAACGGGACACTTGCACCAGTGAACCTACAACTACATGAATTATATTTTATAAATAATTAAATTTGCTTACCATTCAAAAGTTTGGAATTGTGAAAAATACAAACGTCCTGTTTCACTTAGCGCAACCACATAACTGAATTGGGAGGCGTCCTCCCCTTGATATGGATGGCTGCCTAGTGCAGTTCAGCCACAATCCGTTGGAGTTCGCCTCNCCCGGGGGGTGGTCCCCTCTATTTACCGGCTGAGGGGGGGGGGGGGGGGCGTCTTTCCATAATACCTGTGGGTTCCATAGTACCACCTTCTCCTCTACTAGTTTATTACCTGAATCATAGTAGTTTGCTGATGGATAAAGGTTTTCAGCTTCCGTTCGAAGAAATGTAACTGTTTATCAGCATCCTTGTTATGTTTAATTGAGAGGTGACCCATAAATGATGGATTCATACTCTCACGTGATAAAACTTCACCACAAATTACACATTGAGGTTTATTATTCATGGCAGTAAAACCATATTTCAAATAATTGTAATCATAAAGTAGTTTTTTTTTCAGTTTTGACTCGCTTCTACTACTGCCACTTGTACTAGACGTGGAGGGTTGCGCAGATAAATTTAGAAACTTCTCCATTACGACCGTACACACTGGTGTATTCTGACAACTGACAAACGACTGTTCCTATGCGGCCGCTGACCTTTAACCTTCAACCAACCTACGCGCGCACTCCCCCCTCCCCACTCAACAGCGCCAAATACATCTTATTTGAAATCACTTATATAATTTTATTACATCCAGGGGGTCGCCAGAATTTTTTTTACTTGTAAAGGGGTCGCATATTCAAGAAGGTTGAAAAATACTGCCTTAGGGTAATACATTGAGAAATTATTTTTATTTTGAGCCTAGCCTTCAAATTAAGAGTAATTTATTAATGAACGAATTTTTTGGCTAAAATTTTATTTTAAAGGGGAGAATTTGTTAAAGGGTAGGTTACTTAAGAATGTTTTGTTAAATAGTAAAAAAAAGGCTAGTGTTTTGGTTTGAAATGTATATCTGTAAAGTTTCTTACATTTAAAAAAAACCTTTTTTTTAATAATTATTTTTATAGTAGTTTTACTAATGACTGATTTGTGTAAAATATGATATTTTTCTACCAATTTAGTACAGATTTGATATCGGGAAACTATATTTCTCATGATCAATACATATTTATTTTCTTCAAAATATATTACGTTAAGGATTGTTTACTTAAAAAAATATAGGAAGAGTGAAATATTTCTAAATTAAACTTGTAGATTGAGTTCAAAATGTGTATCTACGAAAGGTTATTCATGATAAAAACATTTTCTTTTTTATCATGAATAATGATTTAAAATAAATAAATGTATACTATATTATACTAAATAATATTATGTATAATCTATACAGTACATATAATATTTAAAATATACATTAAACCAAATATATATTATATATAGGCCCCTATTTTGTATGGATAATATTTAATACATTATTTATATACAAAAATATAACATATTAGATCCTTTACATAGTAGGCTATATATTTACAAATAATATAATGAGAGTGATAGGGTACAATACAAAAAAGGAGTGGATTAGAGTTAATACTGATACTACACATGTAACTTATGAATATAATGATGTAAAATGAAGACTTAATTATTTTTACAGAGCCTTGATTATTTTGAAAATGAGGTCCCTACGATACCATGGTATTTATCTGAATGATAGAGGCCTATATATTCTTTTAAAGTGGATTAATTTATATAATAAAATGAGGATAAAATTGGGGACCAAATTGTTTTGGAATTGAGTCCTATATTATCGGGGAGAAGGGGGGAGGAAGTCCCTTTACCTTAAAACCACTCAAAACTGATACGACGATGCATAGGTTGATGACTTCCCCGTCTCTATCTTGTTGATGGTTTTAGTTAATGGCATCGCCTATCCTGGAGAACTGTTGGCCATCATGGGCTCGAGTGGGGCAGGGAAGACCACGCTTCTCAACACCCTAATGTTCAAGAGCAGCCCTAACGTCATAGTGAGTGGTTACACGGCGTTGAACGGCGTTCCTGTCTCAAGCGGTACCCTCAGCAGTCTCTCAGCCTACGTGCAGCAGGACGATCTCTTCATCGGCACACTCACTGTCAGGGAGCACTTAGTGTTTCAGGTAGCTTTAATTGTTACCTTCTTAAACATAGACTGTGCCTGAATTGGTGGGCATGTCGTCTAAATATCAGACTCATAGATAATAATAATAATAATAATAATAATAATAATAATATTTAGCACCGCGTCTTACTACCCGTTCGGGTCATACGCTTTAAGAACTAATTACTCTAATGGATTAGGAATTGGGAAGGTTGAATTAGAGGAAGTGAGCCCACATTTGCGTGGATGGAGAGTGGGAAACCATTTAGGAAAAACCACCCCCAGTTCACCCGACCGAGATTCGAACCTCGATTTCCCCGTCCTCAGTAGTCGAGCTCAACACGACAAGTGCGTTAGCCAACTACGCCACCGAGGTGGGCTCAGGCTCATAGAGTTAGCTATGTTTACCAGGAGGTATTTGTTACGAATCTCGGCACGGTCCACTGAGACTGTTTTTTTTCATCTAAATGTGATTCCCAATCTGACTTAACACACACTGGATACCTTTTTTAAAATTTAACCTTCCTATTCCCTACTACACCAATTTTAATAAAGGCTAATAGCAATTACGGCTAGTAAGACATGCATTAAAAATTAAAACTAGTTTGGGACAGAATCAGCTTACTGATCTTAAAAACGTAATTACACCTGTGGCCACGTGGTTAAGGGCGATAATCTTTCAATAGCCTTACTTTCTAGTGGCAGAAGGTCAAGTTTTGTATCTCGGCCATGTTCCCTTGAGGGAGTGGTTTCTACGTGTAATATCACTGTGGTTTTCTATCCTCCCTGCACGCTAATAAAGGTACACATCCTCTGAATTAACTTTATCATCCCTACTTATTAAATTATGGTGTTAATAGCAATAGTGTTAACGTAATAGTTTTAAGAACATGCTAAGATTAATCCCTATATTGCCAATGTGGCTGAAAAAAATATTTCATTGAGTGAAGTAATTAAAAATAATATTAAATATGGGAAGAGTGAAATGCACCCGAATCAGTGTGGAGAGAGAACGGAAAAACACGATGATAAATAGCACGTAGAACACCATCGTTAGCATTTCGGCCTGAGATTTTTATCTTGGTCTCCCATCACTAGCGAGACAGTGTATTGATATTCATGAATTGATTCCCACACTCCCTTCATGTGAGTGTGGGTACATTTCTTCTAATTTATACACTGCTGATATCTATTATAACATTAGCGTAATTAGTATAGTATATGTGTGTAGTCCGAACGGTTATTTAGATGGGGATAAATAAATATATATATATATATATCTGTAAATGAACGTATATAAATACGTATAAACATAATAAATATTTATACCTACATATATGTATATTTATAGGCCCTACATATACAAAATTATAATATCAATATACTTATTTTCCCAGATAGTTCATCAAGCCTGGATAATGATCCTGACAACTAATCTGCTGACCAATAACGTAAACTTTACTTTCATGGTCATATTACAATTAGACAGCGCATTCGTAGCATCTGCCATTACACCTAATGTGACCATGACCTCATTTGACGACATTACTGGAAGCTACAGCACAAATTGATCTGGTTGGCTGTAGAAACGATGATTTATCTAAAAATAATGGGTATACGAGTATTTATCTTACTAGCCAACATATGAACAGTATATGTCTGTTACTAAATTTACTAAAGCTACTTAAACATATTTATAATTCTAGTCATGTGATTTGAAGATGGGACTTTTGATAGATAATATTTATTCAAAAATATTAAATATAATTTATAATTTAATTTTATCACTGTTGATAATACATCAAGCATCTTTGTAACTTCTAAACCTTTCTTCTTAAGATATTATATTACTTCTCTTCTTCAGGCTCTGGTGCGCATGGATCGACACATTCCGTACAGAAAACGTATGCAAAGAGTGGAACAAGTCATTGCTGAGGTACAGTTCCTTCAAACAATTAAATTTCAATAATAAAATAAAACTATATCTTCCTACTGACACACACTATGTTTAAAGCTCAAGCTTGAATTGAAAAAGAAGTTCATAATCTATGGGAAGGTAGCACAAAATAATTTCCTTAATAAAAAAACGCATATCAGTGGAACCTACACATATTTTTGAGTGTCATTTTACTTATGTTTAGCCTAATTTAATCAGCTATGACATACATTGTCTGCAGATTTCCCGAAGAAATAAGATAACTTAAGTCAGTTGATGTAATAACCCCTTTTTCTTTTGTTAAACCTTTTTGATACTTTTTTGTATCAATAGTGCTAGAATACATAGATAACATTATTGCAATTGTGTATATAATTTTATATTATCATGTAAAATAAAACAAGTAAATAGATTTATGATATAAACAAGAAGGTGGACAAATCAACCCCCAAGTGGATCATTTCACTGGAAATGATAGTTTACATTTCAACTTGACATACTTACATGTCAGCCAAATTTGAAAGGTTCTACCAAAACCGTAAAATACAATATACGATACACGTTTTTAAAAACGTAATGTTTCGGAATTTTTTGTTTAATATATTCTCAGACGTTTATAACATGTGCTTTAAGTATCTTTTCCTAGATAAAATACTCAGAAAACCATTTTCTCAATTTATCTTGCCAATTTACTGTCATAGCCATGCTACATTAACATATTGTGAGCTCTTATACTCATGTTAACGTTAACTCCCAAAGAAACCACTATCTCGCGGAAGTGGTATCGACATAGTTGCTAACGATAGTCTTTCCTCCCTAAATCAATATGGGCTTTCTTTCCCTGCGTTCAGTGAGTGACCATAGACTTCGTCTTTTGAACACTGGCCACTCGTTTGAAAGTATGGCTTTAATTATTTCTTTCCTTTTGGTCATTCATCCTTTAAAATAAAGTATGATTTTAATATTATTGACTTCTTTTCTCTGGCCACTCATCACCTCATTTATTAAAATTATAAAGTGTGTTAGTAAGATCTTCATATTATATTTTGTTTCTAGCTGGCGCTGTCTAATTGTCGAAACACCACAATCGGAATACCTGGGCGGATCAAGGGGCTCTCGGGAGGTGAGATGAAGAGACTCTCCTTTGCATCAGAGGTAAGTGTTACCTCACGGGACTGCTTTATTCCATCTTATCTGACACTTGACTAAACAAAGTAATTTGGAGGGGAAGACTTGCTCTAGAAATTATTGCCATACAGATTACACACATTTTAGGTCGTTTAAATTAATAAGTAACTTCTGAAAGTCTTCTTAAAATAAATAATTGCATGACTATTTAGAAACCGTACCGATGATCACATAGTCTAAACATAAACAAAATATTAAATTTAGCACATACCTTATACAAGTAAATTATATACAGATTATAAAAAAATCTAATTTTGTTGCTTATTTCTGTAATTTTAAGTATTTCACTATGCTTGGTCTACTGTAGGGATGGGAATCCTGATGCCTTTTGAGATGTTCTGTGCATCCCTTTCTCATATTTAGTCAGTAATGTATCTTCATCACTTACTACAGTAGCTCTATGGCTTCTTTGGTGCTGACTAACAGTTCACAGCTGACTTCTGACAGTCAATATTTAGGTATATACCTAAATTTTGATTGTCAGAAGTGACAGCTGCTAGACACATGTTTTTGCAGATAATATGGTTCAGCGTAGAACTACATAATTTGGTATGGAAACTTTTCAAAACCGTCAGCTGTCAGCTATCAACTGTCACTCAGCACCAAAGAAGCCATGGGGGTACTGTATACAACTTCAAACAGTGTATATTTTAATTAAATAATCGTAAAATAAATCGTGGTTTTTAAAGTGTATTGTCAGTCCAACAACAAATTAACCGTTCTGAGCTATCTTTCTCTCAATGATTGATACAGAATCATATTTTGGCAATATTTACTGTAGGCTTGCAAGAAGTGTGCGGTCTTACGAAGAATCCGTCTAGTGACATGCGTCCTTCCAATGCTAAAATGTTCCTCACCACTGGTCTATCGGCAAACCCTTGATTTTTGATAAGGGGGTTTTCCCCTGCACCCAATCCCTCTTCACGCTAATGTATGTTTCTAAAACTATATTAGCTCTGTTCTTCAGAATAAGTCATTAATAGTCAATGTTCTGATAAATTAAACAAAACATTTTAATTTCTTTTTTAATAATTTTATAAATAAATTATGAATATCGATTATTAATAATATTAATATTAGTAATATTATCTTTTGAGATAAAGGTACATAATAACAAAAATGAATGTAACGACTCTATGTGTAAGCAGGTAGAATGCGACAAGCAGTTTATAATATCATGTCATCTTGTGCTGTGAGCAGAGCACGGTAAAGAGTGTTTCTATTTAAACATTTTCTTTTAATTTGAGTATAAATTGTGTGGTAGCTCGGACATATTAAAATAAACAAAGTTTTTGATTGAAATATTTACAGCTCTTCGTAAAGGGAGGGTAGAGGAGTTGGTTTACTGAGTCTAAAATAATATGAGAACCCACATTGTTAGTAACTTAATGAAGGTGTTGAAATCCTTTGGCCAGGCAGTATAAGACGTTAGACTTGATGATTTAGAATCGTCACAAAGCTAACATCATAGGTTCACTATTAAATTGTTTCCACATATGGTTTCATGTGGTTCTTACCAACTTCTCTTTAAGTTATAATGGGTGAATTTCCTATAAGTTACACTTTAATTCTCTAACCATTAGGTTAAGTTTTCAGTAAAATAATGTGTTGGATTTTTCAAATAATACTTACAAATGAAATAAATTTTAGGCTAAACAAATCAAAGCAGTAATTAAAAGTGGAACTAGCGAAAAATTAACATAGGCCTACATTAGTTCTGCTAAGTATATGGAAACTATACATTAAGTGATTAAGTGCTCATCAAACTTGAGGATTTCTATGACCTTCTTAGCTAGGGCCTGCTAATAATATTCTGTGATGAATGTAGACATTCTTTCATAAGTAATATAGCACAATGAGCAGGTGCTTGTTTGTTGTTCAGTTGCTTACAGAACTTCAAGTCCTGTTACAAGAGTATAGTAGTGTATCACATCTCTCCAATAAAGTAACACGACTTGTTCAGGTTCTCACAGATCCTCCCCTCATGTTTTGCGATGAGCCGACATCAGGGCTGGACTCATTTATGGCCCATAACGTAGTGTCAGTGATGAAGGCGATGGCAAAAAAGGGTAAGACAGTGGTGAGCACCATCCACCAGCCATCCTCCGAGGTGTTCTCTCTCTTTGACAAGGTTCTCCTCATGGCGGAGGGTCGCGTCGCCTTCCTTGGCTCCACGGCCGAGGCCTGCACATTCTTCAAGCAGTAAGTATGGTGTAGTTCACAATTTTATAAGCAGGAAAAGAAAGACCAATAGAAGGAATAAAGGCTGGTATGTTTGGTTTCTTACTTTAGTAATATTGCCATATAAATTATCTTTTTTACTGGGGGCACGATAAAGATATTTAAAAATAGCATTACAATGGCTTGATACCCCCAATAACCAGCTCTACACCAATAAAAGGCTTTATTTGATTCTTGGTAACTTGGGGTGACCATCTCTGCTTAGGGAGGTATTTGGTCTTCACTGCTGACATAAAGAAAAATAATTCCAAGCTCAAACTGAGCCATCAAAAAAGTTGTGCCACTAATAGATCCCTCTCCCTTTATTGTGAGCCACATCCACATTCCTCCCCAACGGTTACCTTACAGAACATATTTACAATGTCAATAGTTATTACGTTATATAAAATGTAACTCACATTACGATTAATTTAATTTACCAAATGTGTAGTTTCACTCCTCATCAGCTACTCATTACTAACGTGAAAATAGTGGGTTTTAATCTAGTGATACTGTTGTGTATAATAAATAAACATTCTCTTAACTAGGCCTATAATAACAAACACGAGTTTGGTAACTGTTCCGCTTTAGATTTGTTACGTCACTTCTGTGATGACGTCACCGGGGCGGCTCACGCAACCGTCTTTGTTAGTTCCGGTCTTTATCTCGAGTGGCGAGCATCTGCTCTTTGTTTTTTAATAGTTTATTATTCTTTCATAAATAAAACTAACAGGTTATGGGTTCAGGACGCTGTATTAACGTTTTGGAAGAAGATAAACATTGACTATTTGTTTTGTTAACGTGATAGGGCAGTGTAAATGCGGTAATATAAATATCGTTAGTGCCGCCTGAAATCACATCCATTAATTCAAGATGGCCGGCTTCTTGCCGCATATAGAAAAGCTGGGAAAGGAAAACTATGATACATGGAGACAACAAATGGAAGCAATTTTAATTAAGAACGACCACTGGGAATACGTTGATGGAACCAATCCTAGGCCTAAAGCGGCTGTAGGTGCTGACGTGGAATCAATTGCTGATACCGCTAGACACGCGGCCACGTGGGACAAAGCTGACCGTAAAGCTAAAGCTGATATTATTTTAGCTGTGAGTCCTACAGAACTTTGTCACATAAGACATTGTGAAACATCGCAAGACGTTTGGCAAAAACTAGAACTAGTTTACCAGTCTAGAGGGCCTGCAAGAAAAGCTACACTTTTGAAAAAACTCTTGTTCACAAAAATGCAAGAAGGAGAAAACATGGCGGATCATCTCACGAATTTTCTCAACACAGTTGACAAACTCAATGAAATGGATATTCGCATTTCTGAAGAATTATTAACCATCGTGTTATTATACAGTGTGCCAGATAGCTACGATAATTTTCGTTGTGCAATCGAAGCTAGAGATGAACTACCGGACACAGAGTCTTTGAAAGTAAAACTTCTAGAAGAATTCAGTGCAAGACAGGACAAGAAAGCAGACTTAAATGGTGCGGGCGCTTTCTATGTAAAATCTTCGATAGGGCGAAGTCTAAATAAAAACAAACCTCCGGATAAAAACTGTGTAGGCCTACCTACAAATCAAAATAATAAAGTTTTTCAGATCCAAGGTCAAAGTGGTGTGCAAAATCAAAATAGGAATTTTAAAGCATCAAAACGGTTATATAAGTGTAACTATTGTAAAAAATTGGGACACAAGGCAGCCGATTGCTGGACAAAAATGGCGAATAAAAAGCAAGTTTCGATGGCATCAGAGCAAACCCATGCAGCAGCAGAAGAGATCGTGACATTGACATCATCTTCAGTGAGCACTCTCTGTGCGAAGTTAACGAGAAGAGATGACGTGTGGTGTGTTGACAGTGGAGCAACAACACACATGTGCCGCGACAAGAATAGTTTTTTGGAACTCACGCCAACCATAAGTCAGAAGGTTAGGTTAGCGGATGACAGAACAACTGACATTGAAGGCATTGGAACTGCAGTAATGAATGTTTCAAATAAAAAGGGCCAATTTGTAAAAGTGAGGTTAGAAAACACTCTTTTTGTACCCACACTTAAGACAAATTTATTTTCAATTTCAAAAACTGTTGAAAAAGGGCGAAGCGTGTGTTTTAATGCAAATGATGCTGAAATTGTCGAAAATGGTGAAGTGTTGTTAACTGCTCGTAAACGTGGAAATTTGTATTTTATCGAACCTTACATGCAAAGTGAGAGTTCGACACATGTAGCTAACGTGAGTAAGGCAGGCAATCTTAGTGAACTTGAAAAGTGGCACAGAAGATATGGACATTTAAATGCGTATGACTTGCAGAAACTCGTTCAGAAAGACATGGTTAGCGGTATGAATTTTAAGAAATCAGAAACATTTTCAACATGTGAAACCTGTATCTTAGGAAAGCAAGTTGCTACGCCTTTTCCAAAAAGGTCTGAGTCGAAGAGTGAAAAATTACTTGAATTAGTGCACTCAGATGTTTGTGGCCCAATGAGAGTGAAATCTCATGGTGGTGCTTCTTATTTTGCAACGTTTATCGATGATAAATCTAACTGGGTAGAAGTTCATTTTCTAAAACATAAAAGTGACGTGAAAAAGGCTTTTGAAACATTCAAAGCATTAGCGGAAAACCGTCACGAAAGGAAAATCAAAACTTTGCGGACAGACAATGGCCTGGAGTACTGCGGAAAAGAGTTCACAGAAGAAATGCGCATCGCAGGGATAAGAAGAGAACATACCGTAGCAGAAACTCCAGAACAGAACGGCAAAGCTGAACGCATGAATCTCACGCTGGTGGGGATGGCAAGATGTATGCTGTTGGAGTCTGGCTTACCAACAAGTTTTTGGGCCGAAGCGATTGCCACAGCTGCTTACATCAGAAACAGATGTCCATCAAAACAGCTGGAAGAACAAACCCCTTATGAAATTTGGTTCGGGCTAAAACCAAAAATAGGACATTTCAAGACGTTTGGTTGCAAGGCATATATGCTGAATAAGGCCCCAAATAAAGGAAAGTTTGACCCAAGATCCAAGGCAGGTATTTTTGTGGGTTACTCTACTGAATCGAAAGCGTATCGAATTTGGGACCCAGAAAAACAAAAAATATTGAGAAGCCGAGATGTAAAATTTTTGGAAAATTTTGAAACTGTCAAAGTTTCGGATGAACAAAAGGAGTGTGCGAACTTTGAACCTTCTTACTTATATGTTGATAACAGTGTGAAAGACCCTATTTCTAATGCTGATGGACATGTAGATAAAGTTCAAGAAAGTGATCCCATTGATCCTGATAGGCCTATTGAAGTCAATGAGAATTACCTCAAATCAGAAAATTTAAGCAAAGACTGCACAGTGATTGAGAATAAGAGGGGGCCTGGTCGACCTAAATTGATTAAAACAGGAAAGCCGGGACGACCAGCAAAACATTTTAATCTGGTTACGCCAAAACCTGAAAGTGCGAGCTTGATGTATGAAGAGGCAGTAAATCCATCTGTACAAGAAGCCTTAGAAGGACCTTATGCAGCTGAGTGGCAGAAATCGATGGAAGCTGAGTTCAACGCTCTGACACACAGCAAGGCCTGGACATTGAAACCACGCCCAAAAGATAAAGCTGTCATTGGTTGTCGGTGGGTACTCAGAACAAAGTATGGGCCAGACGGTAATGTCGAACGCCGGAAAGCTCGGTTGGTAGCGAAGGGCTATAACCAACGCCCAGGGATTGATTTCCATGAAACATTTTCACCTGTTGCGAGACTTAGCTCAATAAGACTAGTTGCTGCCCTAGCAGCTGAGTTAGGCCTTACTTTGTATCAGCTTGATGTTGTAATGGCCTACATAAATGGAGATCTTGACGAACAGATCTATATGGAACAGGCGGACGGTTTCATAACCCCTGGAATGGAGCGTCTAGTTTGTTCACTCGAAAAGTCCATATATGGCCTAAAGCAGTCGGGCCGACAGTGGTTCAAAAAGTTGCACGAGAGACTAGAAATTTTTGGACTCAAACAATTAGATTGTGACAAGTGTGTGTACCACATGAATGATGGTTGTGTGACTCTTATCGTGGTTGTTTATGTAGATGATTTGATCATAGCTACAAACAGTAAAGAAGCCTACACAAGATTGAGAGACGATTTGTCTCAAAACTTCCAAATGAAAGACTTAGGAAAGCTGCACTACTGTCTTGGAATTGAATTCAAACAAGATGAAAATTCAAAGTTGGTCACTATGTCACAGAAATCGTACATAGAAGATGTTCTCAAAAAGTTCGGAATGCAAGACTGCAAACCGGTAAATACCCCATTAGATGGAAACAGCAAATTATCCAAAGCCATGGAGCCATCTACGGAGGAGGAGGCAGAGGAAATGAGCGAAGTTCCGTACCAGCAACTCATCGGTTCTCTGATGTACCTCGCAGTATCTACACGACCAGACATTGCGTATGCGGTGAGCTCTTTGAGCCAGTACAACCTAAACCCCGGAAAAGGACACTGGGTTGCGGCGAAGCGCGTCTTACGATACTTGAAAGGTACGAGCAACCATGGACTAGTCTACAAGAGATCTGGCGCTGAACTGATTGGATACGTGGATGCAGATTGGGGAGGAGCCCTTGATGACAGAAGATCATACACAGGCTACGCCTTTCAAGTGGCAGGCTCTGCCGTGACATGGGAGGCGAGAAAACAATCCACCGTGGCTCTTTCAAGCACTGAAGCAGAGTACATGGCTCTTACGGAAGCAGCAAAAGAGACAGTTTACTTACGAAACCTGTTAAAAGAAATCGGGTTCTTGAGTGTTAATGCAATACCAACTCTTGTTTATTGTGACAATCAAGGAGCAGAAAAGCTCATGCATAATCCTGTGTACCACTCTCGTACCAAACACATTGACATTCGGCATCACTATGTGCGTGAAGTTTTTGAACGAGGCGAAATCAATGTGAAATACATTCCAACAAACAAGATGGTAGCTGATGTGCTCACGAAAGGACTGTTCGGACCAAGCCATCATCAGTGCATACAAGGACTTGGCGTGATAGACATTAATAAAGTTAACACGTGTTTGAGAGGGGGTGTTGTGTATAATAAATAAACATTCTCTTAACTAGGCCTATAATAACAAACACGAGTTTGGTAACTGTTCCGCTTTAGATTTGTTACGTCACTTCTGTGATGACGTCACCGGGGCGGCTCACGCAACCGTCTTTGTTAGTTCCGGTCTTTATCTCGAGTGGCGAGCATCTGCTCTTTGTTCTTTAATAGTTTATTATTCTTTCATAAATAAAACTAACAGATACAGTACACATAAACCTTACCTACAGGGCGTTGCAAATGTAAATGTCTAAATATTATTACCAGAACTTAAATATGGCTTAAATTAACTACATAAAATATAATAAGTAAGGCTAATACTACTTCCTGTCCTTGGTCCCTTTCCAATACCCAACCCTCAAGGCACTGGTGGCAATGGAACAGTCAAAATTGACCGCCCCTTTCACATAACTTATGCGTGTTACTCCCATGTTGGAAGATATTCTGGCTTCAGTTAATCAGTGAAGGGACAGAAAAGACTAGACACACCAGTGCTAATAGTAAGTAATTTAGTAAATCATGATTATTAGCGACGTAAATGTTACATAATATTGTAAATTCAAGAGTAGATATGTTTAATGGAGTGGCATGAGTGTGTATATAACTACTGTAGAACTTAAATTTAAATGTATTATGGGTTATAACAAAGTTTCAAAATGTTTGTATCAATACAGTTTTATTAATGCAAATTAATATAATAGCAGTCTTTTAGTGAAATAGAAAAATATACACATTATATAATATGTTTTTATAAATACATCCCTCAAGCATTTTGACCATTAAAATTGGGTTCATGGCTCAAAACAGGATAAAAACAGCAGTTTTTGACCATACAAAAATACACGTCATCATCATTAGGTGTAGTTATTCCTCTTGGCAGCTCCAATTAGTATAATACTCCTCCAAGTCTCTTGGTGTTTTATATCTGCCTCCAATCATGAATAAACCCAGTCTCTGGTATATCATTCTTCTACATGAAGAGTACATAAATACATACATAAATTGATAAAAAGGCTATGATATTTATATTAAAGCTAGCAAAATTTACACCACCTATTAACATCGGTGATAAATGCATGAAGAAAATGGAGCGTTATTTAGTAAATATAAGGCTTTTCTATTGGCTACCCTACGACCTTAGCTTCATTCTAGTCAAAAATTGCGTTTCATCTAATTTAACCATCTACTCGATACAAACAGAACTAGAAGGATGAACTCTACATTTTGAACTCTGATCTCTGTTTCATTTACAATCCACTCTATTGCAAAGTGAATGCTTTAGGTAACAAGCTTCTACCCTCATTTAGAATGGGAGCTACTTTCAAAATATAAAATTGTGTAATGAGAATCCCAGACTGAAAATTTGCTGCAACACATATTAATAACCATTGTAGCTTGTACAATGGGATTGCCATCCCAGCTGTGTACGACTGGGGAAGTGTATGTGTTTATAATTTCAATAGCTTAATAAGGTTACTTTTCTTTAATCGAGATGGTCTGGAATGCACGTTAAGATTCTAGAGTGGCAGCCTTTATTTCATAGATATCTTACATAAAAAATTATATCTGGCCAATTAACTTATTTTTAACTGTCCTACTTTTCATTTATTTAAGGCAGTATCTGTAGGAAAATATTTGTCTGTCACCAATTTAGTTGTTTTGTAATGCCATTCAACATTAAGTTTCTTGCCTAGAGTTACACTTGCGTTACTAAACAAACACTTTTTCTCTTAACATTTGTGAAGTACTATCCCTCTTCCAGTTATGAATTAAAGTGATACTTTTTGATTTTTGATTTTCATTTATTATATCTCAATTAAAAAGATAAAACTTTACATCATATGCGAAAAACATTCAAAAACAAACCATTGTGAAACAGCCATAAATCAATCTTAGCCTCAAAACACAAGATGACAATGACATATATAACGCTCCTCAGCTGATGTAGTTGTGCATGAAACATTTCCATCTGACCAATATTGTGGTGCAACTTATTCATTTCACGTAAAAAATAAAATAAAAAATCCATAAGAGCTACAAGTAGGTCGCAATTGATGGTTTGGTGACTCCTGCTTAGACCAGGGGCACACCCACGGGAGGCGGGGAGCCTTTGGGGGCTGAAGACCCCCTCCCAGCTAAAGGCCCTTCCCAAGAAAATTAAGAACATTATAAAATATGATTAGCACTATGTTCTGTCAATTAATCAATTAAATTTGGTTTAATTATATTTAATATAAAACAAATAATTTCACGCAGTCATTAGGTCTTTTCAATGTAATACTCTTTCTGTAGATTTTTAACATTACTGTAAATTTGCACTTAAATGAAAATTGGGCCTGTGATACCGTAATATTTTCTAGAAATGGTTATGGTTTTTAACCTTTGTACATGAAATTTTGAAGTTGATACAGTAATAATTGAAATTATTATTTTAGAGCAATTGTGTAAATAATATTGTATCAGGAAAACGGTAGTTGATAATATCATATGCCCCAATCCCACCAACTGCAACTCATGGGTGTGAAGAAGAATGTGTAGACACAGAACTGTTAGCCAGTGGCGTAAGTAGTCTAGTATGTCCACCTAGTACAAAACGCTGATTGGCTGCTATAAATAGCTCTGGTCTGTGATTGGTTGTTATTTATAGCCCAGGTTCATTAAAGTGTTGCCAAACCATTCCTTGACACCATTTATACATCCGTAATTTATTACCCGCGCCATTCGTTCCTGATTTTTTATGTGTACTTATTAGATTTTAATGTGCACCCCAGGCCCATTAGTTTTTAATGTGTGTCCATTACTTTTTACTGTGTGCCCCAAGGGTATTGGGTTGGAGTGTGCAGTCTCAGACACTACTCATGATTGTGTGTCCCTGTGAGGTAGAACAGTATGTTATTTATCGTGGAAGAATGTGAAGTCCATGGCGTGTAAAACTCCTCCAGTTACGTCCCGTAAAATATCGGCATCAATAGTGAGCGCAGGAGTATACAGGACAAACCTCTCCCGACGGCCGTTTAGCGTGGAGTGTTTGCAATGGTTCCCTGTGGCAAGAGATTGAATCTATTCAGGTGTCGCAACCATTCCCCTTCACCCATCTATGTGGCAATGGGTTTTTCCGGTGACGTCATCACAACCCTGGCACCAGTTTGGCGGCTCAACAAGACAAGTCTAGATAATAATAGATAATGACTTTGAATGATGTTACAATGGGCGTACACAGTGTTAGAGGGTAGGCTGAGGATTCGACTTTGGTACAAAAGGGCTTTAATATAACCATTTGCATCCTTTTAAATCAAAATTTTCTCGCGGTAGAACCCCCGGACCACCACTTTTTGTGAGGCGTCGCTGATTCTCTATTTTCCTTACTCCTCTACTTCGAATCAAATTTTCAAATACTACAGTAATTGAGATATGTAATGGTAAAATTATGATATTTACTATGTAAAAAGCAACCCCCGGCCCCAGCTCCAAATCCTGGGGGAGCCACTGATTTAGACCTCACTATTACAGGAGTAGGTCATCCACACTATCAATAAGTATTTAAAAAATAGCTAATCGTATCTTTGAAAATACTTTACTTAATTTTTTCTTTAGGTTGGGCGCGCCGTGTCCTAGAAACTATAATCCGTCCGATTACTTCATTGAACTTCTAGCAGTGATACCAACAAGAGAAGATTCCTGTAAACAAACAATTGAACTCATCTGCGACAACTTTAAAAACTCTGAGATAGGTCTCAAAATTCACCATGACACTGAGCCTCGGACTGACCTTCAAGTGAGCTACTCTCATTTTGATACATTATGTTGTAGCTTTCCGGTGTTAATTTATACGCCCCGTAACTACCTAGCACGCCCCTTGAGCACAAGTTGACATTTGACCTTTGAATATAATGTGGAGAGAGTGTGTATTGTGATGATTACGTATTGTTGTGACGTCATTGTCTTGTAGTGCCTTTGTTTGTTATTGTTAAAACTTGTTTTATCATGACTCATTTTTGTTTTTTTATGTAGAGTCATTGGTTTTTATGTGACACCCTCCCCTTACCAACGATTCCCCCGATTTGAATGTGTTCCAAACTTGTTGGTTCCTGTCCAAACTTGTTTGTTTCTGTTTTATTTGTTTTTTATGTCTGGGTAGGATAGAAACGGGTGTTAGAGTGTATTTTATTAATTAGTGTGCAGTCAACGGCGTCAGTTAGACTACCCGCTGCGCATCGATAGTGAGGGTGCAGCATGAACCTCTCCCGACGGCCGCTTAGGGAAGAGTCTGAGAAATGGTTCCCAGCCGCAAGACTCTGAATATATTTTGGTGTCATAACACTCCCCCCAGCAATGGGTTTTCCAGATGACGTCAACACACTGTCGCAATCCTGAAGACTCTTACCCGACGACGCCAGTTTGGCAGCTCGACAAGAAAAGTCAAGACAGGAATAAATCATGATTTTGAAACCGTGAACTAGTATAAAAGGCCATTGACCCTGTTCATGTTTGGTCTCAGTTTGTTGGCTCGACAAGTCGAGATTAGTATCTGGTTACCCTACGTGTACGGGACAGACAGGTTTTGCGTGAATAAAACATGATATTTTACAAATCATATATTTACTATGCATTAAATATTTTACAGACATACATAATTTTAATATAAATTTAAAAAATCATAGAGATAAACAATATTTATTATAGATTAATGGTTTTGCAGACATACATAATATTTACTATATGCTTTTACAGATATGACGCATGTATTCGTTCATACGTTTTTCTACCGTCTCTCATAGATGTGTTAATAAAATGGTTTTTAGTTCACAATCCAACATGTAATAGTCCAATCCGACGACTTTACATGTATAGTAGGTAACACTGATAAGATCCAGGTCTATGATATGCGTTTCCACCGTAGTCTGCTCAAGGTCGATCACATCCACTGATTCTGTTTGCGTGACGCATACATCCACGACGAGTGTGTCGATCAATTCATTGCAATATCGTGCAACGTGTGTCAACCACATATCCCTCGGTTGACGGTGACGTCAATGAGGTTCCACACATCACAAAGGCCCAGTAAGCCAGACTAATCTTCTGAGCAGTTTGTGTGTTAATGAAAAACTTTGATATGACCGACTTGTAGTTGATTAGTTCTTGCACTATGTATGGTTAAACACTTCACAATTACTTCCACATTTTTCTAGTTCGACATAGGGCGTAAGTTAATTCTTGGCACTCATACCGACAATGACTAGATTGGTGTTTTTTCGTCTAGTGGAAACAAAGTTTTGAACATATTGGTGATGGCGAGCGACTTCACCGGCTTTGTTCTCCTGCTACAAACGTCTAATTTCCATGATACTTGATCGCTTCGATGACTATCATGATTATTGTCAGCACGCCATTGGGATAATCCTTATATGAGTGCACGCTGATTGTAAAGAGCCTCTTGGAGGACGGCAGGAACCTAGTGTCTTGAAAAATGAATTGTAATATCTCAGAACCTTAGCGTCATTGCTTGTATGATTGGTGGGTGAAAATAGGGTTTGGAAAGTTTTATTTAGAACGTTCTGGGCACGTTAGAGAAGGTATATAAGATCGTTTTGGCCACAAATGTCTGAGGCTAAGTTTTGAAGTTGTATCGTGTTATGTGACGTGTTGGAAGTGTTTTTGCGGTCAAATGACAGATGTGACCTTATACGAGGTGGAAAACCATAACTTTCAAAATAATCTCCCACGCTGTTCTTCTAGATAAATATGGTGACCCAATGCGTCCCAGGTGTGGATTGGTGTTGATGACGAGAGTGGTAGGTTGCGTTATTCTTGCGGGTAGTTGATCAGCAGGGAAAATACCCGACAATACAGAATGGAGCCACATGATTATTTTCAGCGCACGTTTTATGTGTGCGTGTCCATCTTCAATCATCCAATCTCAAAATCCCTAAATGATGGAAACCAAACAGAAATTCCATAGATATCTATGTGCCACGCACAAGGTGTGATCCAATTTAAGTGTTTTCAGAGACTAACAACCTCTTTCATACCGATTTACGACAGGCAAATGCGTGTATTTGGATATAAACTTTTTCTTTTCTTTCCCCTTGACAGACGGTTTCTGCCCCCGTTGTGGGACAAGAGGTGAGAGATTCAAGCAGGCTGTAATCTACATCAATGCTATCCCAAGGAATACCGTGGAGTTTGTTGAAGATAAAGTTTAATTGCTTTTTAGCAGCGGTGGAAAGTTCCTCAATAAAGTATGGGTGTTTTAAATCCTAATATATCCTAGATTAAACACTCAGTTCCATGACGAAAATCTCTTTAATTTCGTCGATGAATCTCTAGAAGTCTAAAATGACGTATATGATTTAAATGCTGGGGTAAGGGATTGGAATCCGTTTATACTAATGCCCATAATTTGTTACGACGTTCCTGTCCTTATCAATGGTGATGATGTTTGCAAACTTCCCGTACACGATACAGTTCACAGTTTCTGTGAGTGCTCTGGTGAGGCTCACATTGATTATCAGAGAAATATGCCTCGTCAAATTCCAATGCAATGCCATGGGGGCGGATAGATTAGCTGTGAAATTGATAGCCATGAAATGATATCCCTTAGGGAAGGCTTCTCGTATAATGTCGCTAGCTTCGTTCATGAAATGGATACCTGTTCCAGAAAATAGTGTGTGGTAGGACATGACATATTTTCCGTTTAAAAAATCGGGATGTAAAAGTTTTTACCGCACTTGTTCCCCGTCCACGTAAAACGAGAAATGATTCATAGCATAGGTTTGGAAGTTGAATTGGTTATTGGTGGCATCTCAATCGAACGAAGCGTTTGGTATAAATCCCACAATGCATCGTTTGGTTGACTGTCACGTGAATACATTGTCCAGTGATTTCACTTGCACATCCGTAGGAATAGTGAGTATTATTACTTCCATGTTGGTAGTGGGATACTTTGTGTGACTGACGTTTAATGCTTTGGCATGTGCCAATAGTATTGAAGGTGCTACTTTGACACGTCGCACTAGAAGACAGGTTTCAACGTTGTGTACTTTAAAGTTCGGGATTTCAGGGACGGCCATAAGGCTAAACCCTTCTCTGGAATGGAACAGCTGAACTCTGAGTTCAGTGCTGTTCAAAAGGTATTTCTCTTGGTTAAACACATCACCGTGGAGACATCCCAAAAAATAAACCGTCATACATTTTGCAGTGAGACTTCTATGAGCCTCAAAACCCCCATGTTAACAGCGTTAACCTTCTCAAAGGTTCCAGGGCTGTCTGAAAACCACAGAATGCAAGTCAATTAAGTTCTTTTTGAGTCATTGTTGTAATTGAGCAGCGTCTCAATGTACGATCTATAAGCATACGTGTTGATGATTGGTGGGACTAGATTTTGGTTTAAAAACACATCCGCCTGTGTGAATAGCAAATGCAACCAGTTGTTGAAGAGGGCGATTTGATCCACCTCGGTGAAAGCGCCACTGTCGGGTTTCATGATAGCCACCCTGAGCCATGGTCTGTGAAAAATCGATATAAAACTTGCCTTGACTGATAAAGATAAATTTTATAGGCGAATCATCGGTGAAGGAAGTAACAGGTTAGTATGTATCTATTGTCAAATTTCAAGACTTATTTGCTTGGGTGTGACGAAAAAGGGATCGAACTCACTGCTGACACTTTCGCAGGACTGGGGTTGTAAAAACAACATTACAACTGAAAATATATGTCTCGCCTTTCCTAAAATTTGAAATATGGGAAATGATATAATACTTAAGCTGATGCTTCTTACGACGTCCTTTTCAGTCTGCAAGCATCATCATTTTGTCAATCTTCTATTGCACCATGCGTTTCAGATTTGTTCCAGCCTCACCAACACGCTGGATTTGTGGCTCTTTGAAAGCACAACGATGATTGGCTACGTCAAGAGCACATCGATACCTATATGAAATGCCGGTTTTCTAATGGCTTAAACGCTGCTTCTCAGCAACGGTACGACAATCTTGAAAAGGCCGCTGGAAAAACTTCCTATTCTATGCCCAGATTGATAGAGAACCTCATGGTTGAAAGAAAATATACTTTTTCCAGCCTGGTTGACCTATTATATTTGGCAAGGACATATGTTGAGCAGCGTTTAAAATGAAGTTTTGCGCAAACTTTTCCAAAATCGAATGGTACAGGTTCACCAGTGTCTGTTTTTATATTTATTTACAAGTTTTCTGTTTTCTTTCTAAGCTCGGGCACGTAGTTAAATGTAGAATAGCTAACTTTCTTATGTATGCCGTAGATATATTTGGTGTTGTTGATACCAACGATTCGTAAAAGTGGTGCCACAATGTCACCCACTGTCTGATAATAGATGATATCACATTTGTGAGAGCAAATTTAGTAGAATGTAGGTGGTGTATAGGGACTTTTGGACTTTGACCAGATTAGTCTGAGGATCTAAACCGGGCTGTTGACTAAGTTGACTATATAGAGTCAGAAGCTGTATATTTGTTGAAGAAGAATAATGTCCACTTTTTTTTAGGGTTTGTGTACTTGAGTACAACGCTGACATCCCCTTTTAACGCCTCTACATTTAGGGTTTTTACTATGTAATTGATAGTGTTGTAATTTTAAGGTGGGAAGTGATCCATGAAATTTTTTTCCTCGCCATTAGTATCAAACCAGTTGTACCATCCAATATATTGGGCCTCGGGAAAGATGGTGAAAATACACGGATATTCAAATTCGGCGAGAGTGACATCCCATTGTCCGTTGAGCGTAAGATGGCAGGGTAATTGCGTGGTGACATTTGCAAGTTATTTTTCAGGAAATATCCCATTGAGTTTTCACTCAGCAAAGTGACGTAAATCTTTTCATTCATGGTAGGTCGCTGACGTAACTGACATGAATCCAAGAATTAAACTTGGGTGGGTAACCTTTCCACTGCACGTACACTTTCTTTTTGATGCCTTTAACCATGATACTTAGTATTTTATCAGTTATAAAAGTTTCAGGAAGACGTACGAATGTGATTCGGGTGTGTAAAACGTTCCCTCCACCTCCTTGACTTCAAGATCGGTCAACCTGTAAACGACTGTTTGTCGCAACACGGCAATGCTGACATTGAACATTTCTTCGCTCCAGTTTCTTTTGTAACCCTTTTAAAACAGCATTTTGGGTTTACTAATTTGTGCCGTGTCACAGACTTTGAGTTTTAGCTTACTATTTGATTTTGGGCACCGCTTGCCGTACACATTATCTCTAACTTAAAGTGCGCAAGCTGGGAAAACGAGGAGAGTGCTTGAAGAAGAAGAGACTACTATTTATTCAAAAATGGAGATCGTTCCTGCCACCTTTTTCCCCATTAATCAGCGGTGTCTTCGGTAGATTATTCAACAAGTATATAACGGACCCCAGGAAAAATATGATATTAGTGTCTCCAGAAACATTACACCATTACTAGCAACATCGCCAAATAATGGCATCAACCACAACTCTAGTGGTCTCTGAACTGGACAAGGAAATGGAAAAATCTCTCGCTTAAAAACATGACAAGTCTAAATTGACTTTATACTAACAAGTTCTACGGTGCTATATGCACTTTATTCAACACCATCTACAGCCTGGAAATACCACCACCACAACCACCCCTGAAGTATCTGTAATTTTCATCCATGCTGTACTCAATACTATACTATTACACGCACATAAAATAGCCAAACATTTACTAGAACATATTATTTCCTGAGGTGGTATCTCTTGGGACGCAAACGTGGAAGAGAGGATTCACGATACACTTCTCCGTAGATACAATATTGTGGATTTAGTCAACTATCTGGTCAGAGCAAGAAGACACAGCGAACCGTCAGGTTGGCTAGAGTTTCACACGGCGCTACAAAATAAAAAAAAATCCCGAAAAAAAATATTGTAAATCTGAAATATTTTGCTCCCATAAGAAATCCGTCGCTCGTACCCCAACCACTTACACAATCGCAACGCCCTAAGAAGAAGAAACTGAAATGGGCGGTGAAAACAGGTGGCTGATGTTCCGAGCTTAATGGACCGTTTAGCTGACATCTACTATGACCCTTCTCATCCTGCAGGGTTTGTAGGGGTGGCGTCGCTCATAAAGTTGTCCAAGAAAGATCCGGGCAAAGTACGAGATTGAATTCGTGCGCAGAACGCTTATACGCTACACAAACCTGTGATAAAAAGTGTCTACGTCACCCTTACTTAGCGTAAAACATTGACGATCTTTCGCAAGCCGATCTCAACGATATGAGAAGTCTCAAAATTACACCGACGTTGCAATGTACTTGTTCACTGTCATCGACGTGTTTAGGAAGATGGCCTGGGGGAGGACGCTTTCATCCAAGACTGGGAGCGTCGTAAGTGACGCCTTTCAGCACATTTTAAAACAAAGTGGACGTAAGCCTTTAAGTTTTCAGACGGGCAAGAGGACTGAGCTGACGGCACGTCTAGTCCGGAAATGTCTCAATAAAGAAGGCGTATATTACTACACCACTCTTAATCCGGAAGTGAAGGCAATCATCGTGGAACGATTCAATATAACTCTTAAAGGGCACATGTTGCGCTACTTTACCAAAAATAACCCGTATCATTATGTGGACGTCCTCTAATATCACGTTGACACTTACAAGGGCACAAAATATTCCAGTATCAAGAGAGGTGGCTGCAGACGTTTCAGAAACTAACGTGCTTCAAGACAGAAATAATATATACGGCAAGCGGTGCACAAACTCAAATAATAAGCTAAAACTCAAAGTGGGTGACAGGGTGTGTATTAGCAAATCCAAAATTCGGTTTTAATATGTCTACAAAGGCTATTGGAGCGAATAAATTTTCAAAGTCATCAATGTCGTGTTGCGACAACAGGCCGTCTAGAGGTTGACTGATCTTGATGGCGAGGAGGTGGAGGGAATGTTTTACTATTCAGAATTGCAACTCCTACGTCTTCCTGAAACAATTAAAGTTGATAAAATTCTAAGTGTCATGTCTAAAGGCGCCAGAAAGAAAGTTTATGTGCAGTTGAAAGACTACCCCGCCAAGTGTAATTCTAAGATTCCTGCCAGTTACGTCAACACCCTACCATGAAGGAACATTTTTACTGTACTTTGCTAAGCGACAACTATTTGAAATACTTCCCTAAGAATACCCTCATGAATTTCACCACGCAGCTACCCTACCATCTTAAGCTTGAAGGACAGTGGGAAGTCGCTCTCTCCAAATTCCAATATCCATGTTCTTTCACCACCTTACTCGTAGGTCAATATATTGTATGGTACAACTAGTTGGACACTAATGACGTAGAACCAATTTTCAAGGAATATATTCCGACTGAATATTACATCACAATCCATGAATTAGTCAAAACCCTAAACAATATAGAGGCGTTTAAAGGGGATCTCGTTGTTTTATTCAAGTTCACAAACCCTAACAAAACTTGGACATTGTTTCTTCTTACATGAATATAGAGCTGCTGACACTATCTAGTCAACTAAATCTACTGATCAGTTTCAAACCTCAGACTAATCTGATCAAATTTCAAAAGTCCCCTACGCCATCAAAATTTTATCAGCCTTGCCTTTGCAAATGTACATCTACACGCATATCGACGATCCTCAGCCCCTGGGTGACATTGTGGCACCACTTTTACGTATCATCTGTATTGATTACACGGACTATCTCTACGGTATACATAGGACAGTTAGTTATACTCAATTTCACTACGTACCCGTATTTAAAAAGAGAATTGAAAGCCTAAAAATCAATAAGATAATAGTCACAGGTTAACCTGTGCCATTTTAGTTTGGAAAAGTGTGCGTGAAGCTTCATTTTCGACGCCGATCAACATGAACTGTAACTGCAAATATAATACGTCAACCAGGATAGAACGGGAATATTGTAGCTCCACTACGTTGTTCCCTATCAACGCGGCATGGAATAAGGATTTTTTTCAGGGTCTTTTTTAAGAGTTTCTTATCGTTGCTGAGAAGCGGTGTTAAAAATATTGAAAAATCGGTGCTTCATATGTGTATCTATCTGCTCTCCGACGTCACAAATCAGTATCGTTCTTTCGAAGATGCCCAAAGCCAGCATGTTGGGGAGGCTGGAACAAACTTGAAATGCAAGGTGGAGTTGAAAATCGACACATTGATGACAGGCTGAGAACATAAAGGGCGTTGTAAAAATCACCAACGTCAGTCTTTAGTCATCGCCGACTTAAAAGAATCAAGAAAGTAGAGGTAGATATTTTAATTTGAAATGTCATTTCTACAACTCCAGTCCTGTGAGTGTACGAGCCGTGAACTCTATTTCTATTACGTTTCACCCACGTAAACCAGTCTTGATAGTGGACAATAGATACACTCCAAACCTGTCTCTTACCTCACCAATTATTCACCCATCGAATTTACCGTTACCGGTCAAGGTCTGTTCTATATCAATCTTTCACAGACCATGCTTTATCTCATGTCGGATATCATGAAACCCGAAGTGGCGCTTTCACCAAGGTGAATCAAATCACTCCCTTCAACAAATGGTCACATTTGCTATTCACACAGGTGGATGCGTTTTCAAACAAAAAACTAATCTGACCAATCAGCAACACGTATGCTAATAGATCGTACATAGAGACGATGCTCAATTACAACAGTGAATACAAAATAACACGTTTGACTTACCGTCTGTGGTTCGTAGATAGACCCGGATTTTTGGAGAGGTTAACGCTGGCAATAGGGGTTTGAGTCTGACCACCGTCTCACTGCCAACATTTTTTAAGACGGTGGATCTTATTGGGTATCTACAAGGTGTTGTGTTTAGCCAAGATAAATACCTTTTGAACGGCAATAAACTCAGAGTCAAGTTGGTCCGTTCAAGAGATTACAACACCATTTTTAAAACGGCAACTATGTCAAATCCTAGCACACACTGTTTTCTGGAACGCTTATTCATTTCATGATCGAAGGTAGTGACATCACATGGGAAGCCTTTCCTAAGGAATATCATCTCATGGCCTTCGATCTCCACCTAATCTGTCCGTCCACATGACATCGCATTGGAATTTGATTAAGCATGGCTCTCTGAGCATTGAAGTGAACTTCACCAGGGCTCTTGCCAAAATCGTCAACTGTCACGTTTACGGGGAGTTTGCCAAGATAATCACCATCGAAAAGGACAGAAACTTCGGGACTGAATATGGGAGTTAATATAAACGACTTCCCGGCCCTTAACCCGTCATTTAAATCATGGATGTCATTGTAGATTTCCAGAGCTTCATTGACGACAGTAAAGAGTTTATCGTTAAGGAGTGGGGTGTTTTATCTGTTTTCAGTACATCACTTAAACATTGGGTGTTAAACCCCCATACAATATCAATGAACTTTCCACCGCTGCTAAAATCAAGCCGACTATATCATCAACATACTTCGTGGTCTCCCTAGTATAGCGTTGATGTGGATTACAACCTTCTCTAATCCATAATCTCCCGTGCCACACAACAGTTTACGTCAATGGGACAGAAAAGAAAGATTGTCTACTCAAATACACGCCTATGCCTGTCATAGAACTTTACGACAAAGGTTGTTATTCTTTGAAAACACTTAAATTTGGCTGCACCTTGTGCATAGAACATAGCTCTCTATGGAAATTTTGTTCAGCCTCCTTCGTTTGGGGATTTAGGGATTGGATGATTGAAGAGGGACACGCACACTATAAGATGTGCGCTGAAAATAAACCAGTGGTTCCGTTCTGTCCGGTCGGGTGTTTTCCCTTCTAATCAAGTACCTGCAAGAATAGCACGACCTGCCGCTCTCGTCATCAGCACCGATCCACACCAAGCCCAAGATGAATTTGGTTGCCATATTTACCGACAAAAACGGCGTGGGAGAATATTTTGACAGTTATGGTTTTCTACCCCGTATAATGTCTCATCTGTCATTTGTACGCACAGACACTTCCCGCACGTCTCATCACACGATACAATTTCAAAGCATAGCCTTAGAATTTTGCGGCCATTACTGTCTCATGTACCTTCTCTATCGTGCCAAGAAAATTCCAATGAAAAAATACCTAACCCTTTTCTCGCCCACCAATCATACTGGCAATGACGCTAAAGTGCTGAGATATTACAACACATTTTTAAAGTCACTAGGGTCCTGCCGCCCCTCTCAAGGTTGCACCTAATCAGCGTGCATCTATAAAATGAACGTTCCAACGGCGTGCCAGGCATAATCAAGACAGTCAACGACGTGATCAAACATAATGGAAGTTCAAAACGTTTGCAGCTGGAAAGCAAAGCCGGTGAATACGCTCACCATCACCAGTATTTTCAACACTTAGTTTCCTCTGTACGAGGTCAACACCAAACGAGTCATTGTCAGGATGAGCGTCAAGAACAACTTTACGCCCTTTGTCTAGCTAGAAAAATTCGTAGGGAATTTTGTGGTGCTTAACCGTACAGAATGGAAAGAACTGGGAAACTACAAGTCGGTCATATCAAAGTTTTTCATTAACATACAACCTCCTCAGAATATTAGTCTTACTAGTCATAAAATCTCTCTGAGACGCATGTACGGTGACCACATGGTCGTCATCAGTGAGAAACAAGACGCTGAACTCAAACGGGTCGCGTATCTAGCACCTAGCTGTGCGTGTCTTTGTGATGTGTGGGACCTCATCGACGTCATGTTCAACCGATTGAATATGTGGTAGACAGCTGTCTCACGATATTGCAATGATTTGATCGACACACTCGTCGTGGATGTATGCGACACACTAACAGACTCAGTGGATGTGATTGACCTCAAGCAACCTACGGTGGAAACGCACATCAAAAACTTGGATCTTATCAGTGTTACCTACTATACACGTCACGTCATCGGTTTGAACTATCACATGCTGGATTGTGAATTAAAAACAATTTTACTAACACATCTAAGAGATAATGTAGAAAAACCTATGAACAAACACTTTCGTCATTCCTGTAAAAGCGTATAGTATATATATTATGTATGTCTGTTAAACCTTTAATATATCTTATATATAAAATTCTCGTGTCACAATGTTCGTTCCCGTACTCCTCCGAAACGGCTTGACCGATTCTCATGAAATTTTGTGAGCATATTGAGTAGGTCTGAGAATCGGCCAACATCTATTTTTCATACCCCTTAGTGATAAGGGTTGTCCACCCTTAACATTTTTCTATAATTTTTAGACATTTTTTAAATATCTTTATATAATTCTTATACCAGTGTGTAACGGGCAGCGTGGGGAGGGAGGGGGGTTGTGAAGCTTATATAATTCTTATACCACAGTGGGTAACGGGCAGGGGGGTGGTTGTGAAGCTTATATAATTATGATACCACAGTGGGTAACGGGCAGGGAGGGGGGGTTGTGAAGCTTATATAATTATGATACCACAGTGGGTAACGGGCTGCGTGGGGGGGTTATCAAGCTTATATAATTATTATACTACAGTGGTTCACGGGCAAGGCCGTGCGGGACTGCTAGTAATAAATATAATGTATGTATGTAAACATTTAATTTATAATAATTATTATGTATGTCTGTAAAACATTTAATGTATAATAAATATATGTTTTGTAATATCACGTTTTATTCACGCAATGCCTGTCTGTCCCTTACACGTAGAGTAACCAGATACGAGTCTCTACTTGTCGAGCCGTTAAACTGGAACCACACATTAACAGCTTCAATTACCTCTTTTACTATCACACGGTTTCAAGGTCATGATCTATTCCTGTCTCGACTTGTCTTGTCGAGCCGCCAAACTGGCGCCAGGTATGAGTCATCAGGGTTGCGACAATGCGATTACGTCATCGGGAAAACACATTTTCATATAGTAGCTTGAGGGCCAGGGTGGCCATGGTCAATAAACTCATTTACTAACTCACAGTTTCAAGGTCACGATCTATTCATATATTGACTTATCCTGTCAAGCCTCCAAACTGGCGCCAGGTATGAGTGATCAAGGAAAACCCGTCGCAACATCTTTAAAGTTTGTTATCTATTCTTGTATTGATTTGTATTGCCGTACCGGGGTTGCGATGACGTCATCGGGATAAACCATTGCTAGGGGCAGGGTTGTGACACTAAAATATATCCAGAGTCTAACGGCTGGTAACCATTTCTCACATTCTACGCTAATCGGCCATCGGGAGAGGCTCGTTCTGCACCCTTACTAGAGATGCTGACATGCAGCGGGAGTAGTTCCTGATACCGTAGACCAATTAACAAAATAAATTCCAACGCCCATTCCTATCATACCCTGACATAAAATACAAATGAGACAGGAACAAACAAGTTTGGAAATCCAACCAACAAGTTTGGAACACATACAAACCAAAGAAAGCGGTGTCAGAGGAGGAGGAGTATGTCACATAAAGACCAATGAGCACACATAAAAAAAAACAAATAATACAGGAACAAACAAGTTCGACAAGAATAAAAAGTTTGCACAAGAATAAACAAACACACTACAAAAATATTGATGACACAACAATACCTATTCATCATAATACACTTTCTTTCCACATCGTTGTCAACGGTTAAAAGTCAAAGGTCAAATTGTGCTCAAATGGCATGCCAGGTAGTCCCGTAACAATATAATTATGGACATTGTATTTCAGAAGCATAAATATCTAAAATGTGGTGGTTACGAAGAAGGCAGGTAGGTGAAGGAAGAAATACAAGTATTGCGATACGTATTTAATAAATAATAACAAACCACTACACATAAATTAAAATGCAATATGTGTAATATTCTAAGCTTGGGATGAAGGCGTTTCTGTAAAACTTTAATAAACATAAATATAAGGGCCTACACATTTAAAAAAATGAATCTATTTAAATGAATGTTCATTTTTGACTTTTTATCATTCATTTATGTTCCTGTGTTGCTCATTTCTCTTTTCTCGCTATCTTACAGGTAGAGAAAGTGTTGTGATCGTCAACAAAATTTAACTCAAGATTTTTAAGAATCTCGACGTTTCATGGCCCCCCAAATCCGAAAAAGTGTTTTTTGAATTTCCTTCTGTCCCACTCTGTCTGTACCTCCAACTAGAGCCTAAACTATTTTACCATTGTGCTAAAACTTGGTATCCAGGGTTTTCATAGGGTTGCCCCAAGGAGTTTTTGGAATTGGATATCCAAACCTAGAATTAAGGGTAGTTTAATGAAGAGGAAAATTACAGAATGTCAATTTTCTTAAAATCGGCTCTATAGATTTTGATTAATTTTCATTTCAAAACATTTATAAATATTCTAAACCAAAATGGCTACTTTCAATATTTCGACAAAATGACTTTAAGTGCTCCAGTCTGATGCGTAAACTATCACTTTTGATCATATCTCCGAAACTATTTGAGATATGAAATTACTTATCATTGTAATTATGTATATCTATTTATATTAAATGAACTTTAGGGTACCTAACAGAAGCGGAAATCTTCATATCTACGCATCTATTTACGATGCTAAATATTTTATCATTGCATAATTGTAGTACTATTAAAAATAAAAACTTTTAAATGAAATATATTTTTATAAAACCAACAGTTTCTGAGATATTGGCAAATATATTAATACAATTTTGTGTGCTTTAGTTGTAAAGAGATGCTACTCAAGTATTAACCCAATAATTCTCTAATACCATAGAGTAATAAATAAGTAAGTCTCTCAAAAAGTATATTTTCTCTAACTTTCAACCTCTCAGGAGAAATGTTTGTACACCAATGATCTATTTTTATTATTTTAGATTCAATAGTCAATATTAACCTATTTTATTGGTCAAAATTTATAAATGAGCAATTTAATCATTCGATTATGCCCATCACTAGTTGGGATGAGATCTGATGCTGTTTATTTCTATTTTGTTCCTTTATCTCCATACATTGACAATATTCATCAGCTGGAGTAGGTTGGACCCAAACCTCCTCCTCAGTCTTATTCTCTAAATTTATGCTAACATTTTATATATTAACACTCTTATAAGTACTCTTACTAAAGCTACTACATTATTTTTGCACATTTTTACATTGAATGGATTTTTGTTGTCCTTTTTTTTGGTAAGGTCTTTGGCTTAATCGAGCCCTTTGTCTTAGCGTGATCTCTTAGCTCGTTTAGGCTCGGTGCACACGGGAGGAATTTTCGCGGAGAGGAAGTCCTGCGGAATCATCGCTACCTCCGCAGGGCCAGGCAAAATACCTTGGGTCCAATAGTTCGGTGCACACGGGAGGAAAATTTTCGCCGCGGAAATCTCTCCTCTAGTCTTCCGCTGCTCCACGTAGGAAAATGTTCCGCAGGAATTCCGCTTGGCGCCCAATCTCATGTTAATTCTATAGGCCGGTACTCACGAGCGGACAGTTCGGCGCGGAATATCGGCGGAGACGGTGTTACTGTTACTTTGTACATCTCATTTATATTTTTATTTTTGCATAGTAATTTAACTAAAAATATTTGCTTATTACAATTTTTGACATCAAAATGGACATCAAAAAAATTGATATGGAGGTTTTCCTGCCAGAGATCGAGAAGAGGCCATGCTTGTGGGTCCTAACCTTAGACGAGTACAAAGATAGGAATTAAAAAAATCAGCATGGATTGAAATATGCTGTATTTTATTTAATGACTTTGAGATGCAGCCCAAGTCAGAAAGAAACGCTTTCAGTAAGTTACCTTTGTATATTATTATTAATTAACTGTAATCTTAATTAAGATATAATTAATAAAAATAATAAAATAATTTGTTTTGGTTGGTTTCATCTACAACAATATGTAAAATTATTAATGAATTTATTTTAATTTCAATAGTTGTATGTATAGGAAGTTGAAACTTTTGCTTACAAATTTTAAGAATAAAGAACTTGGAAGTAAGAGTTAGTTTATAAGAAATTAATATTAGGAAATTAAAACCTTTACTATTTTGAGAAGCTATGAAGAGTTACAATAATAGAAGGTGATTTTCTATTATTGAAGAGTAGAGCCAGGATGGTTTACATAAAATCTAATTTGATAGGCATAGTGGGATAGTGTTGATAAATATATATATGTAAGCATACTACCACTAAGGCCACAGACAAGGATACTAAGGCCTAATTTTACAGGTACAATTATTGCAGGCCTAGATTTTGTGCCTAAATTAAAAGAATAATTTCACTATAGGCCTTCATCTGTTTAATAATTTTATAAGAAATACATAATGGGAACATAATTATTTATTTGAAAACAATTTTTGAATTCACAATCAAATGTATGACTAAAAAGTAATAAGGGATGCGATGGAGATATTTTTATACAAATATACACTTTGTAAAGGAAAGGTAAGCCTATTATTAAAAATCTGAAAATAAGATGCAGTGACCGAAACTTTAGTGATACAAGTCAACTTCAAAACCAACATAGAAGTATGTTGTATGAAAATAATCGGTTAAAGATAAGTTTTTACATTGCAAGTATACTCCTACCTTTTTACCTTAATACAAAAAAAGACCCTACAAAAACATGTTTTTGTAGTGGTATCAAATCTTGCTGTCTTGCCAGGGTAGTTTACCAGCGTCACTTAAGAAATAATCTGCCAGGTATTTCTTGTTTCCAACCCTTTCCTGTTTTTCTCTCTTGTGTCCCTTTCATCTATACTTTCCAAAGTATCAAAAGCTAATGTGTCTTCTAGTCAAAATCCATCCCTTTCACGGATAAAGTTGTGCAGTGTACAGCAAGCTTTTGTCATACCAACCGCCTTTTGCACATTCACATTTAATGGTCTGTGAAATATTAGAAATTTATTGGTCAGTATGCCAAACGCACTTTCAATGTATCTTCTTCCTCTGCAATGCGTATAATTATAAACACGTTTATTTTTTGTTAACATTTTGCCGGTGAATGGCCTTTGAACATGTTCGGATAAACCGAAGGCCTCATCACCTATAAAGGCATAAGGTGTTATTACTTGTTCATTATGAGGTAGAGGCGCCAGTTGTGCGATGTTTAACTTATTGTTTGAAAGCTTTTCCCACAATGAAGATTTCTTAAATATTTTTGCATCCGATTCTTTGCCGAAAGATCCAATGTCAACATACAAGAAGAAGTCCGCAACCGCTAGGAGAACAATTGAGAAATAATTCTTGTAATTATAATATAATGAACCGCTCATTTTTTGTTTCACATACACGGACATGTTTACCGTCTATTGCACCTAAACAATTTGGGAACTGAGCTCGTTCCTGGAAGCCTGCTGCTATTGCTTTCCATTTATCTTCCGATGGCGTAGGGAAACACTGGTCTTTCAAGCATTCCCAGATAGCATTGCACACATTTTTTATTACTACACCTGCTGTTGTCCTTCCAATTCTATATGTATAGTGAAGTTTGACCATGTAGCACCCAACTGCTAAATACCTGAAACAATTGATGAATGTAGTTGTGTGAGTAGAAGAAACATATTATATACAGTAGAAACTCACTAATTCGTCACCTTTATTTCACTATTGCCCCTCTTTTAAAATTAACTAAATAAAGGTGGTGGGCAACTTACATCTTGATTGTAGGCGCCACAATTTGAAGGTCATCCCTTGGATCGGGAATCACGATATTTTGGATAATTTTACCATCCTGGTGTCACTAAGTTTGCCCCTCTAATCCCCCACTTCAAACCTTTCCTGTCACAAAATAAGAATTAATTTATTTAAAACAAAAATTAAATGTGAATAATTTTGATAACAGATATTTTTTTCATGTATGATAAGTTAAGTTCGTTGTTCTAAAATGACTTTGTATTTACCCAACCGCCCATTCTTTTATTTAACCATTTCATCACAACTCAAGTACCACAGGTGAATAATTAGTCAAGTTTTATTACATTACATCTTTGACTTTTGGTAAGAATGTTTATTTTTTTCTAAAAATTGAATTATGTCACTTGGACATGGGAATCAAATCCGGGACCTTTGGATTAGTACGCCAATGCTATTACCACTGATATATCCAGGAATCTTTCCGTACGCATGGTCATTCTTCACTCATATCTTAAGGCTGAGTTTGTGATGGACGTACAGACCTATACAAAATATAACAGCTTTACTATTTAATCCATGTTTATTATTGTTAGAAATTTTTGTTGCAGGTAATAAACTAATATCGAAATGGAGAAATGGAAAAGATTACTACTTGAAATGCAAGAGAAATTCATTGAAATCTGGTTCTGGTGCAAGCAAAAAATTCAAGTACACATACGCTGATCAGTTATAGTTTCTATCAAAAATTGATGTAGCTCGAACTACTTCTGCAAGTTCTATGGAAGACGCTGAAGGACAATCGGCCGAAGACGAAGTTGAATCACAAACATATCTTGGTACTAACCAATTGACAGAAAGGACAAAGCCAACTCAGAGCAACCGAAAGAGGCCGGTTAAGAATAATACCAGTGAGTTGGAATTCCAAATTTCACTATTCATTAACCTTCACAAGGAACGTCAGAAGGATGATCCTGATAAAGTTGACAGAGCATTCTTCGAGTCTTTATTACCTTCTTTGAGATCATTAGACACAGACAAAAAGCTTGATTTTAGAATGGAAGTATTAAAATTGCTTAGAAATGTTAGACAAGCACACAACCTACAATGCCAGGCACAGATGGCAGGGATGTATCAACAACATTCTGAGGCCTCCACACATCACACAGCTTACTACAACTATCGTCCTACAAATTATGCCACACTTGGACCACATGAGCAATCTCACTTATCACAATCACCTTATCAACCAGTGGTAGTGCACATGCCATTAGGTTCTTCAACGCAAAATCGCGAAGGAATTCGTCGCAATGAAATACGGGAAAATAACATTCCATCTTGTACACTTCAGTTACCAACTGACTCTGTGGCTAGTCATCAATCAGATAGCAGTGATCTTTACACATTCTAGCCACCCCACTGTTCTTATATACTCAAATTAGTTTTTACTATAAATATTTTCAACTTTCAAAGATGCATTTGTCTATACTTTAAACATGCTTATCAATATGAACAATAGCTTAGTGTGAAAGTATTGTTGTGTATGTAAGTAATTTTCTTAACAAGTGCTTTACATCTTATAGCTATTTTGATCAAATTGATGGTTATATTTGTATTCAATATAATAAATTAGTTTGATCGTTTGTAGAATACTTTTTTAGTTAATATTATACCCTATTATAAACATTTTAACTACTTACCTTAGTGTTATTGCCAACATTTCAACTGGAGGAATACACATTCTCATATTTGTGTCTTCTTTTTGCTAACGATCCTTCACAGTGAACCAAAGTTCATCGAACGTTCGAAAAGACATTCTGTAATAATTAAAAAATTTAACGTCATCTTCCCTCAAGTCGTGAAAAAGGGTGTAAAACGTACCCTTACTTAATCGACAGCTAACAATTTGATGAGTCCAATATCTACGATGCTTCTTACATTTTTTCTTTTCTTTGATATATTTTATTAGGAAATAAGAAAATACCACACACTCCGTGTGATCCATGGTGACTGTATAAAAGGGAGAGTCCTCAGATGGATGTCCGCGAAGATTCCACTTGAACTTGCGGAATATTTGCGGAGAACGCGCGTCTTCCGCTCCGCGAAGTTTCCACCGAAATTCCTCCCGTGTACACCGAGCCTTAGAATTAGTGGACTGGTGCGCTGGCTTTCTCGGTTCTCGGGGAAGATCTTGGCCCGTCTAGTGGACCGCTGGGTGTTTGGAAGGGGCTCGAGGGGAAAGGGGATAGGGGTGGCGTGGTGTGTGCACTTGCCGCTAGATCGCTCCGCCTCCCTTCCAAGGGGTGCTCTCGGTCTCGGAACGGTCACTAGATGTCGCAAAACATAATAGTACTACAATTTTGCAACGATAAGTTAATTAGTATCACAAATATTTATGGAAATACGGGAATTTCCGCTTTTGTAAAGTACCCTAAAATTCATTTTCATAGGGAATTGGAAATAGCCATTTTATTTTTAATATTAATCAACGCCTAGATACAAATTTTAATCAAAATCGTTAAAGCTGATTTTGAGAAAATCAGCTTTTATATTTTTGTTTTTTTATTAATCTACTCTTAATTTTAGCGTTAAACACACACACACACACAGCAAGACGACATTGCAAACACAACTTTTTAGTGTTCTGGGTGTAATGAGACGTTGAGAATCATCAATATTTCGGGTTAAATTTTTTTTACGGTCGCAATACTATACCTTTAGTGTTCAAAAAGTTAAAATATATATAATTGTGTATAGATTGAAAGTTATTGGTTTTATAAAAATAAGTTTTAATTAAAAGATCTTTATTATAAATATACCTACATATTTACAAAGATTATTAATTTCATATCTCAAAGAGCTACTGAGCTTTGATAAATAATAATAATTTACGTATCAGACCGGTACCCTTAAATTCTTTTTACCGAAGTATTGAGAGTATCCATTTTGTTTGGAATTTTTATAGATGTTCATAAATTAAATTTAACTATAATCGTTAGAGCTGATTATGAGAGAATCGACTTTTGATCTATTTCCCCTTCAGTAAACTACCCTAAATTTTTGGGTTGGATATTCAATTTCTAAGAACCCTCACAGCAAACCTATTAAAACCCTAGATACCAAATTTTAGCCCGATCGGTAAAAAAGATTAGGCTCTAGTCAGAGGTGTGAACAGACAGACAGACAGACATACGGAAATTCAAAAGCAACTTTTTTGGATTCGGGGAGTCATGAAACGTCGAGATTCAACAAAATCTCGATTTTTTTTGATGATCATAATAATTTCTCTACCTACAAGATAGCGAGAAAGTAAAAATATAGCGAGAAAATTCGTGTTGAATTTCGTACCCTTTATTTTTAAATACGTTCTTTTTTAGTTTCTTGCTATCTTACAGTTAGAGAAAGTATTGTGATCACCAAAAAAAATTTAACTTCAGATTTGGATGATTGTCGACGTTTCATGATCCCCTGAATCCAAAAAAGCTGTTTTCGTAATGCGTTATTTATGTCTGTCTGTCTGCCCGTCTGTCTACACCTCAGGCTAGAGCCTAAACTATTTTCTCTATCGGAATACAACTTGATAACTATGGCCTTAATGGTGTTGCCCCAAGGGGTTTTTGGAATTATATATCCAACCCTAAATTTAAGTGTAGTTCACTGGAGGGCAAAAATAGAAAATATCGATTTTATCAAAATCGGCTATAACAATTTTGATTACACTTCTTTTCTAAGAACTGATTAATATTAATAAAAAAATTGCTACTCTCAATTTTTCGTCATAATGAATTTAAGTGTTCCGTACAGATGCGTAAATACTATATTTGTACGGTATCATATCTCCGTAGATCTTTGAGATATTAAATTAATTATCATTGCAAATATGTAAGTATATTTATATTATAAATATGTTATTTAAAATATATTTTTATAAAACATATAGTTTTCAAACTATACGTCATTTTATATATATATATATATATATATATTTACTAGGGATACGTGAGAACCATTTTTTCAATTCAATACGNATATAAACTTTTCGAACACATAAAAGTAAAATATTGCGACCATGAAAAAAAAAATCTTACCCAATATGTTGATGGATGGTTGTTTTTGCAATCTCATCTATTTGTGTGTCTGCCTAACCCTAAAATAAATAGTAGTTCACTAAAGGGTGAAAAAAGACAAACTCGATTTTCTTAAAATAAGCTCCAACAATTTTGATTGAAATTCGTATCTAGGCGTTGAATAAGATTATAAGCAAAATGCTTTTTCTCATTTTCCCATGAAAATTAATTTTAGAGTGCTTTATAGAAGCGAATATTTTCATCTCACTGCAACTATTAGAGATACTAAATAGCTTACTATCGCAAAATTGTAGTACTATTAGAATTTAAAAACTGAAATATATGTTCATAAAAAAATCGTTTTTGAGATATTGGAAAATATATTAATGTTGCACAGATATATTACTTAATTTTAACGCAATTATTTCTATAGTGGTATAGTGTGATGTTCGTTTTCTCTTAACCTGTTAGAGGAAATGTTTGTACAGCAATGATTCTATCAATTTAGACTCAATAGTCAATATTACCTATTTTATTGGTCAACATTTTTAAATGAGGAATTTAATAGCAATGCGATGACCTGAAGTTGTGCAACTCCTAGTAAAATGTCTAAAATTTAAACGGAGGTCGAAATTTTAAAATGAAGTTATGACTCTTCTTAACCCAATAGTGACCTTTTTTATTTGTTTAAATATATAAATGAGAACTTTTATCCTTTAAAAATAAAATTATAATATTTAAAACCAGGAGTCAAAAATATTTTATATAAGTATAACGTAATTTGTGCTCGGGATTGCCATTGTATATTACAGTCAACTCTCGATTCTACGACCTTTCACAGTTCCCTGGAAAAGGGTCGTTATTTCGAAGGGGTCGTTATTGGAATGTTAATAGATTTTGTTCCACCTTTGACCTTCATACGAAAAAATTGCATTTTCAGACAATACGTGAAAAAGTAAATAAAATAAAACCTACCTATTTCTTGAAGAAGGTACTCCTTTCACTCATTTCGTCAAAATTATAAGTTCATATCAAATTTAAAAAAATAGCGTGGGTCATCAAAAAACGTTCACAAAATCCAACCAAAAACGTAACCAAATTAAAATAACAATGTTAAACATTAGCATGGGTCGTCAAAAATTGTTCACAAAATCAAACCAAAATAGTAACCAAATCGAGAATCGAAATAACAATAGCAATTCTGGCGCGTGATGTAGCGGCAGTCGCGCGCGGGGAAACATTGTCTTGCTTGTGGGAGGGGGTGGACAGAGTCAAGTGATATTGGCTGGCATTGATGAGGTGGTGTCTTTTTTTATACCTGACCCACCCCAGTTACTAGTAATACAGCGCTCACAAAGATAATTGCAACGCAGCGACCTAAATAAATGCAAAAACACATTTTACAGCCAATTTCCTTAAAATTTTCAACCTTTTTCCCACATTTTCCCCGGTTCCCCAAAAAAGGGTCGTTACTTCGAGAGGGACACTATTCCCGGGGTCGTATAATCGAGAGTTGACTGTATTTAGTTTCACATATATTACGAGTTTTGAATAAATATCTCCATTTTCAGACAATGGAGTTATAAAGTCAGTGTAGATTTTCATACCATTTATTTTATTAACTGAACTGACTAATTTTGCACTACTCTGTGCATTTGAATCTACTTATAAACTGTATATATTTCTTACACTAAATGGATGAATGAAAATATTAAAAGGAATTGTAATGGCCCTTTTTTAAATTAATTTGAACATAGTAAGATAATTTTATTTTAAGAGAACTTGAACATGTCCATATGTTCATGTATTTATTGAATTTGAACTTGAATAAGTTTACTAGTTTTAGAAAATTGGTTAGCACCATGTGTGAATTAGCTTAGAGATTAGATTGTGCTCTTGAACATATACATTTTGTCTCTAACTTTCTTGACTATATTCAATGTGATTATCATACATTTGTTCAAGGTCATTGTACTTTTTTTAAGATCATTGTACATTTTCAAGGCTTTAGAACTTTTGTTTAGGGTCACCGTACATTTGTTCACGGTAAGAGTACGCTTACTCAAAATCATTACACGTTTTCAAGACCACTGTACGTTCGTTTAGGGTCTTACTACGTTTGTTCAGGGTCATAGTACGCTTTTTCAAGGCTATCATACGTTTGTTTATGGTGATTTACGTTTGTTCAAGTTCATAGTACACTTATTCAATGCTATTGTACTTTTTTCAGGTCATTGTACTTTTGTTTAGGGTATTTGTACGTTTGTTCAAAGCCATGTAGTCCTCCAACCTTAAAACTTATGCTTATCCATGAATGTATCCTTGTCATGTGGATATAGATGCAAGAGATGGTCATGGGTGGCTGGATGGATCTTGGATCGTCTTGGAAAATGTCAGACTCAAAGAGATCACCGTACAAAGCCTCTTGGTGGGCTCAGATGCGTGCTGTTTTATGGCGCTCCTGCCTGGCCACTATGAAGGAACCAGTGCTTATCAAAGTACGAGTACTACAGACAGTGGTAAGTATGGTCCTAGACAATCAGATAATTAGTGCTTTAAGTTGCAGAGGTAGATCCCGGCATTATACGAACAATATAGAGGAATTTTTAAAAAACAAAGTTTTTACTTTCTCTTAGAGATAAATATAGAACTCGGGAAAATTTTTTACATCAAATTTATCATAGTATAGACTTTTTGGTGGCCTCTAATTAAAAATTAGGACTTACAATTACAATTCCCTTCCCATATCTGCCTGTCTGTTTGTATCTGAGGCTACAGCCCAAATGGTTTTATATAGTTAATTAAAACTTGATATTTTGATAATAGAAATGCTCTTAATTAATGGTAGAATCACGATATGTATTTTAGTTCTTTAATAAAGGTAATATACTTTAGAGTTAAAAAAAATCAAAATTTCTTTAAATGAATTTGATTATTTTGTCCAACATAAATATTTAAGGTTCATTTTACATGATAAACAACACATTATACTTGTTTTTTAAATAACGGTTGTTTAGTGCTGATTGACTTTATTACTATCATCATCACCAGGAACTATTTCCAGGCTGTGGCTGGGTCTATTTATTAAAATGCCTCCATCTCCCCCTTTCCTTCCACTATGCTTCCTCCTTCACTCTATTTCACTCTCCTCCTCCCACCTGCACAATTTCTGCTATCTGTTCCTCCCATTTCTTCCTTGGTCTTCCCTGAAGTCTCTTTCCTACATTTATCATATTGATCAATCTTCTTGGAATCCTCTCCCCTTCCATCCTTATTACGTGTTGATACCATCTCATTCTAGCTTCCCCTACTATCTCATGTACCCCTTGTCAGGGCCGCGTTTAGGGGTAAAAAGGGCAATTGCCCTTGGCCTCACATTCCAGGGGGTCACATCTTCCCCAAAATTTAATTACGGTTATTATTTCGGTTAAATTTCGCATCAAATAATGTGTAGATAATAACCAGCAATAAGTATTTGCTTAGTGATAGGATTACATTCCAGATTGCTGAAAACCCTAACTTTATGTAATTCAAGATTTACGTTATTCGACTAATGTGCTGTAGTTAAGTAGAATACGCCAGCACTGTGCTACCACTGTCGGTCTATATACAACTAACAGTGCAATGGTACACGGAATAATTTATTTTGTTAACCTAATTTGATTGAGTGTTTGCAATATTCCATTAAACGTGAGAAATTACTAAGTAGCTTAAGTACAGAGTACGTACCAATGTAGTATATATAACGGCTTGATGCTAAAACTGAAAAATTTCCGTATAAAAGGAGGGGGGG
>CABFVX010002975.1:0-51315 GCA_902151425.1 Timema shepardi | reverse complement strand
TCAGACTCTGCCTTAAACTATGAGTGAAGAATGACCATGGGCACGGGACGAATCCTGGATAGCTCAGTGGTAAGAACAGTGGCGTACTAAGCCGAAGGTCCCGGGTTCGATTCCCGTGTCCAGGTGTCATTTTTCAATTTTCAGAATATAAAATACCTTAGCCGTAAGGCGCTGGGTTAATTATACGTTTATATTGTTATTTTATCTCACAGGCGATTATGATGATATAACGTATTGTCACCCGGTGACTATTTATTAATAGATAAAGTTTAGTTCCTATTTTTACCTTTGATTCATAACTTGTTAATTATCCTTAATGGTAGTTATAGCTTCTTTCACTTTAAACTTAATTTGACGAGCATTCTAGTCAAACAATATGTTTATATTGAATTCTAGTCAAGTTTATTATGAGACACATTTAATTATAAATCTTCGACTTGGCTTTCCTTGAGCGATAACTCAGCCTTTGTAATATTATTTGTATATTTCCTATCTCCAATATGTCTTTAAAAAATACTGTTATTCTTTGGTAACTCCTTGACCCTTTTTTTTAACACGCTTCCAAGCAAGTTAAGGTAGTTACACTACCAAGATATTTCACACTTTTCGGTTCTTTCAAATCTACCTCAGCCAGTTCTATCGCCTTTCTTGGCCTTGTTCTCTGTCTTGTCATCCCCATCCCTTCACCTTTCACCATACTAAATTTCATTCCACACTTTTTCACCTCCTCATTCCATTACTGAAACTGTTCCTATAATTCCTCTTAATTTTAACCCCATACCATCAAGTCATCTGTGAACATCATTGGTTTCATTTTCTCTTCACCAAATTTGTCTGCCCCTCTATTCCTTATCATTTCCATAACCAATACAAATAGTAATTGTGAGAGGGAACTTCACTGATTGACTCCATTTTTAAATTGGAACCCCTCTGTCCACCCTCTTTCCGTCTTTACACAGCTCACACTTTTATCATATATATTCCTTGCTCTCATAGCCACTTCTCTTTCTACTCCAGCATTCCCCATTGCTTTTTATGCTTTATTTCCATCCACACTATCATAGGCTTTTTCTACATCCATAAATGCCATTAACAGCTACTTTACAAACTCATGTATCTTTTCCATCAACTGTCTAAATCCTAATATTAAAACTTAATCTATTATCAACCTCTTTGCTCTGAACCCATTTTTCTCTTTTCTCCATCTTACCTTCACTCGTTTCTTCATTCTCCTTTTCAGAATCTTTTCGTATATTTTCGTGCATTTACACATTAGTATTATGCCTCTATAATTTCCACACCTCTTCCTATCCCCTTTCTTTAACATCAGTAATATAATACTTTTTTCCAATCCTCTGGTACTTTCTTCTCCCTCCACACTGGACTTGCTACTCTATGCCACCACTGTAGACCCATTTCTTCTGCTGCTGTTATCATTTCCACAGTGAGTTCATCAAGTCCTGGTGCCTTTCCATTCCTAATTCTTTTCAAGGCCTCTTCTACCTCTTTCCAAGTTAGGTCCACCACTTCCTCTTCTATCTCTCCATTCATTTCCTTCTCTGTTTATTCCTCCCATACCAATTATTCCTCTTCAAGCGTCAACAAACTCTCAAAATATGACTATCACAGCTTCTTTACCGCCTCATTCCACTTCATTATCCTTACTTATTCATCCATCATTTTGAGCTATTTCCTATTTTCCCTCCTTCTTGGGATCACTTTACTATACAATATCTTCTTGCTTCCTTCCACATCGCTACATCAGTCTGTAGAACTTTTGTCCATTCTTCCATACACGTTTTTCTACCTTATCTTACTATCTTCTTTGCATTTGTATTTTTCTACCTATATCTATACTCTATCTCTTTTGTTCTTTTGTGAACCATTCTCTAAAGACTTTATTCTTGCCATTCACTGTTTCTTTATCCTTTTTGGTCAACCATAAAGTTTGCTTCCATCTTCTTTTTCCACTATTTTTTCCATATGTATCCTCTGCTGCTTCCACCATGCCCTTTTTTGAACCTTTGACACTCCTCTTTTCTCCCTTTTAAGTCATCCTTTGGTAGTGCTCCTTTTACTCTTGCTTGAAAGCTCACTCTCTTTTCCACTCGGCTGAGCTTCCATATCCTTATCATTTTTTCCTCCTTCACTATATAGCACCCTTTCTAAAATTTGAAATCTTTCGATAGTTACTACCGGTTTTATTCGAAATGAGTTTCTGGGAACTGTATATTTAAGATTATAAATAAAAATATTTATGTTTGTTCAAAACATGTATATTTGAGGTAAGTTGTCAAATAATTTATTTTGAAAGTATGGAAAGAATTTGTTTTTAACGATTTTGGTTGAAATTTATATTTGATAAATGTTTCAAAACATCAAATTAATATGTTGTTTTTATAAGGAAAATTTATTTAAAGGTATATTAATAATATAGAATTTTTATAAACTTTTTCCCAATTAAAAATACACTATTTAAGAAAGTCAATTTATTTAAATATGTTGCATTGACATATGGAATTAAATCTATTATTATAAATATGTTTTAAGACATATGCTCCATTCAAACGTGAAGTACTTTGGGTTATAAACTATTTCACATTTTGGAAACTAAACGGGATTTTGTTTGTATTGTATTCCACGATACATATCACTTAAACTACCCCTCATACGACTTCTTTGGTGCTGACTGACAGCTCACAGCTGACATCTGACAGCTCTGAAAAGTAACCAGACCAAATTATCTATCCCTACACCGAAACATATGATCTGCAAAACCATGTGTTTAGCAGCTGTCACTTCTGACAGTCAAATTCTGACAGTCAAATTTTAGGTCTATACAAGAAACCTATATGACTGTTTTATTTATTTTCTATATATTGTTGACCTTGATATGTTGATGGCCTAGTACTAATTATTAATTTTTTCAAGAATATAATATTTTAAAAAAAATTAGCATTTAATCCCATATCAGTTTTTATTGTAATAAATAAAGTTTTAATAAAAAAAATCCAATTTTCTCATAGAAAATTATTTAGAAAATTATAAAAAAAAATCCTTTTTTTTGTTAATATTAGTATTATTAACAACATTAATAAATGTGAAAAATCTGAATATCTATGACTACACATAGAAAAAAACAGTCAAACATTTTTAAGAGTATTACAACATGTTGGTGATCTGTCGGTCTAGGGGTAAGGTGTCAGACTTCTGTACTGGGGGCCGGGGTTCATTCCTCGGTCCCGGTACAAATTTATTTGATTTACAGACCCTTTCTTGACCTCTGACAAGATGTGTATTAATCACAACTTGTGAATTTGTGGAATGCCAGGCCTCCACCGTGGTTCGGATCCCATGTTAAACTGTAGGTCCTCCATTTCATTTCACAATCACCCTACGATTACACATTAGCGTAAGTGCATATAACCGGAATGGGTTTAAAGTTTAAAGTAAGGAGTAGTAAGAATCAAAGTTAAGACTTAGATATAAAACTCTGGAATTACAAAATATTTAGATTTCAATTTAATGAATTAAGATAGCTTTAAAATTGGTTGATAAATTAAGTGACTTTTGATATTAAAAATATTGATTATATTTTGCTTTTAATTAGCAACAAAATGTCATATATAAAAATTTTCAATAAATTTATATAACGTCAATAGAATAAAAATATGGGTTCACGACAAGTCTAAAATGCACATAAAACATATTAAAATTTAGTACAAAACTTGGATACAACAAATTAGTGAAAAAAACAAAGCTTAAAGATCTACAGTGTTGTAACTATGCTATAAAAGTGAATTTGTGAGTTAGCATCTCCCAAAGAAGTTTAATAAAGTTAAGTAAATGTTCTTGTTACAACGTTTTTGAAGAATTTAATAATTATGATGTTATTTATAAAATCTAATCCTTATCTTGGTTCAGTCAAGTGTTTTCCAACGGGGTCGCAAGAACTTCGTCTACATCATCTTCAGCCAGGTTAATGATGATAGGTGGGTGGGTCTCACTTGCATCCATTTTCATCTCCCTGTCTCAATCTTCCTTGATAAGTCTCTTGCAATGGTCGACATTCTTACTCCAACTGAAACATTAGAATGTAAAGCCATGGTCAAGATTCTATACACAACCCACTCATACTTTTTTTTTTGCATGGATAACATTTTATCTTTGTAACATCACTATTTCAATATATAATATTAGGTGACCTGGCGGTCTAGGGGTAAGGTGTCAGACTTCTCTGCTGGTGGCCGGGGTTCAATCCTTGGCCGAGGCAAAGATTTATCTGATTACCAAACCCTTCCTTCACCTCTGACAAGACATCTTGTGAATGTGGGGAATGCCAGTTCTCCACCGTGGTTCGGATTCCACGTTAAACTGTAGGTCCTCCATTTCATCTTACAATCACCCTACCATTACACATTTGCGTAAGTGCGTATAACCCGAACGGGTAGCAAGACGCGGTGCTAATAATAATAATAATAATAATAATAATAATAATAATAATAATAATAATAATAATAAATGTTATTATAGTTATAATTATTCACCCAATTAGAAGGCGAATCAAATAACAGACCTATTAGTTAAAAACTATATTTAATTTTTAAATTTCTTTTTGCTCGGTTATACGCTAATATACTAATTACGGTATTGGTTTTAAGAATTAGAAAGGTTAGATCTCGGAGGACGTGTACCTGCATTTTCGTGGGGGTAGAGGGTAACACCGTTTTGGAATAAACAACCTCAGTATACCCAAGCGATATTCGAACCTCAATCTCCCCATCATCGGCAGTCTGGTCTACTGTGAGAGTAGAATCTTAGACTATGTGGACATTGAAGTGGGTCCGATTATTTTATTAATAAGATAATTAGTTCTTAATACTACCAGTTTTTCCTCTAAATTTGGTGCTTTAGTCGTCCGATGTGCCTATAGGATTGAGGGAAATCCTTCTTTGACACTATTTATTATTATTTGTCCGATTGAAATTTGTCTGTACGTATTTATTCTTTCATAAAAGTCTTATACAAGCTATTGCTTGTACGTAAACCATAATTTTGATCTATTTTTCAGATGGTGGGACTTCTGATTGGTGTTATCTACTACGGCCAGGAACTTGACCAAAATGGCGTCATGAATATCAATGGAGCCATTTTCGTCTTAATCATAAACATGACCTTCCAAAATGTGTTCGCTGTCATTAATGTAAGACACAAAACTGCTATTAGTTAAACTTGCCCTCAGCCCTATCCCTTCTTACTACCTTTAAGCCTCCATTCCCCTCCTTTTATCATAGCTTTTCCTTCATCAAATGGTCAGGGCAGTGGCTCTATCGCCTCATATATTATCTTGCAACAACGCCAACACTTTTAATGTAAGACTAAATTCCTACCGACTATTTAATGGTGTGTATACATTTCCAGTTTTTATCATGATCTACCCCAACTCTTGACCATAATAATTTTAAATGTATACTAAACAATCTACCACTATTTCTCTACCTAGCTGTGGGTACATTTATATTAAATTATACCTTTCTCATTACCATCTCACTAGCATAATTAAATTCTGATAGCCCGGAAGTAGTGGCGCAAGAACGTTTTTATTCAGGTGGTGGGGGTTGTAAAAATAATCATGTACGTTTATAATGGATCACATTTTTGATATTTATAAAAGACCAGGGAAATAAAATGCATCTGTCCCTCTCATTGCGCGATTGATTGGTTCTGATAAATAATCGCGTAACGTGAAAATTCTTAAAGGGAATTGATTTTACATGGGTGAGATAGGGGTTACTCCAAAAAATGAAAAAGTAAATAAAAACCTAAAACTTGTAAATTAATGTAATTTTGATCAATTTATCTAACATGTACAATACCATAGTTAGCCTACACCTATTGTAAATCTTCAATCCCTTGAAATGTGTACACAAATGCAATTTTTAATTAATGTATCTAATTAATACAATGCTACAAACCTGTGTACATGCACACTTACTGTTAGGGCCCCCACACAATGGGTTATCAGGTCGCGCCACTAGCCGCCGTGACCTTTTACCCGCGGTGACTTGCTCCGCAACCAAGGAAGCGACGAGGACGAGGCCACGCCATCCATCTTTCTTATTTTTCTATATTTCAAGTCATAATATGAATGAGGAACAAGTAGCAGCATTGTGGTACTTGATAATAAAACAAATGACATAATATAAGAAAGAAGAGATTTTGGGTGCATCGTATGCTACAAACGCGCGATGAGAAGGGAGCTAAGGCAATAAGAATAAAAGTTTTTTTAACTACACGAGGATGTCTACAATTTTTCGATGAACTTTTACTTTTATTACAAAACTCATTGAAAGGTTGGTATACATAATTTAGGAAGTTTATCTGTCCAGAAATGAAACTGATTGTGACTTTGGGGTAAGGAAATTAGTATAACAATTGGAAATTAATTTTAAATATGTGTCCATATTATCTGTATTCCTCTATAATATTTTAAGTATTATGATTTACTTGAAACTGAAATTTGGCTTATTAAAATAAATTGTTTAAAATCATAATTAATATCTGGTTTGTATGTTATTCTAAACTAGAGGTTGTCGTGCAATTAAATAGCTAAAATATTTCCGACTGTCCAGAAGCCACTATTATGCCTATCTTAATTATAAATATATAATGGAAAATAATTTTCGCACATTTTTTATTACTTTTCAATAGATTAAAGTTTTATAGATCTAATTTTTTATGTACTTATATAGTGATTTATTCTCAGCACCACCAAACAGTACTAAAAGCTCCTCCCAACACTTTCTTTTAACATTTCTGTTACAATCGTCTTCACTAGTTAGGTTCCAAATGGCTGGACTGTTTTCAACCTCCATAATTAAAGAGTTCAGTACCAACGATATGACCTTTTTCCATATTCTAAAGATAAAATATATTATTGTATGTTCAGAAAATCACGCTCACTGCAAGAACACTGAGAAATTGATCACGTGTGATATCTGGAGATGACTGGTTGCTCTTGTTTCAACTGCCATATTATCTAATGCTAGTCATTTGTCGCTGGCGGCCAGCGGGTCACCTGTAGAGATGGGATAAACAAAGATTTTACGATATCATTGATTACAGTGACTGATTTTAAAATATCGGTGATTTATAACTTTAACTGGCATTCACAATGTCTTGATGGACCGATATTTTTTCACTTTCCCAGTTTGTTCTAGGCGAGTACAATCGAGTATGGAGTATTTCCGAGTACTGCGTACTTACTCTAATAGTCCCATGATTATCGGTTGGAAGGAAAACTAATTACTCGGGAGTTTGGTGGTTTACAATTGAATTCGATACTTAAAGGCCTAACTTAAGCTCTTCCTTTAGGCACTGACATTGAAAATTGACATACATCTACCTAATCTTCAAGTTTAATCTGGGTTTCATGTTGCCCGACTAATGTACAGTCAATACAAAATTATGCCTTTTAAGATGTTTCATACAATTGAAAAAAAGATTAAGTAAAGAATGTTATTTAATATTTTATAGTCAAATGTTATGTAATTCGGGTATAGAATCAGTGGTCCAACATATATTATGTTAAACTTGAGTACCATTACTAAAACTTATTTTACTTACTATGAGAAACTATTGTAATTGTGTAATTTATTTAGTGATCTGTTTTACTACAGGGAAATAATATGTTAAAAACAACACCCTCTGAAACCAGCTTGGAATCTAGCCCCGACTTTTATTATCTAACATAGATACCTGTATTAAATGCATCCAAACACTAACAAAGCTCCCCCCTCCCTCCCTCTATAAACCTATGGAGTAAGTTGATCATTCATCCCCAAAATAAGATTTATTTCCTGGAATGATCTAGTTTCCAATTTTGTCCCTTATTTGTTAAATTAAATCAAATCTGAAAGAGCATATTTTCTTCAGATAAACACCATGAAATTGCAAGGGATTTCTATTCAAAATAATTAAGAATCTGTACAAATTTTTATGTCTTACTTTTACATTATGCGTACATCTAGAGTTTAAGTGCATAGGCTCATTCCCACCAGTGATATAAAAATGGCTGTCCCTGAAAAAGGCTAATAAATTATGTTACTATACTATACTATACTTTAATTTACCATAGAGAAGTACTGGTTTTTTACTTATTCATCCCATTGCAATATCTTATATGTTTTATGTTCATGTGCATGTTTACCTTAAATACTTGTCTCCGATGTTTTATTTAATTATAATAATTGATAAATGCAGACTAATGTTAAACTTAAGACATGGTTAAATGTAAGAAAGGGATTATGTCTTAATTTTGCCTTGTAAATAAAGATAATAATAATAATAATAATAATTACTCCCTCAAATTTCCTTTAACTTTTGGTGTGAAGTTTCCTCAACATAGTATCTAAATATCTGGACGGTTGCATCAATTAATCAAAACATTTGTTTAAATTTTTATTTACAACACGTTATGTAAAGTAGCTTTGTAGTTTCCTTACTTTCAGCAAAGTGCGCTTGAAAGATACAAAGGTGTTCGATCTCACTTTACTGTCTCCACCCTTAACGTTTGTGTTTATTGAGAATATTAGGTTTATCCCCCTAAAACATTATGTTTGAACAAACTTATGAGCCCCTCTCGTGTTAAATGGCTCTAAGCATTTAGGAGATTAACAAGAGTTGGATTCTTATTGGAAAGAATTATGTCACCCCAAGAAACTCTTGACAAATTCCTTTTGTTTGCACCACCATGAACATTCATGTAGGTCGTTCCTCCATCAGGTATTCTGCGCGGAGCTACCAGTTTTCAAGAGGGAACATTTCAACGGTATGTACCGCACGGACGTCTACTTCCTCTGTAAGACGATAGCCGATATTCCTGTGTTCATTGCCATCCCCGTCATCTTCATCTCCATCAGCTACTACATGATTGGACTCAATCCGGACCCAGAACGGTTCTTGATGGCAGTGATTACCCTCACGCTCGTCTCTAATGTAGCCACATCTTTCAGTAAGTTTTTTCAACTCTGCTTTTTCATCTGAGCTCAATGACATATTCAAGAATGTTTTTTTTGCTAACCTTTCCTGAAAACCCCCCACAAAAGGCTACTAATTTTAGTTTACTTGGCAACAAAACACGGCAAATTTTAGCCAAAGATTATATCTAGTTTCGATTATATTATCTCTTCACTAAATAAGAATGAACGCAATAGAAAGAAGTAAACTGTTACTTTTTATTACTATAACACTTCAGTTACTGTGATAATTGTATATATTTTCATTTAGTAAAATTATTGGTATCATTCCTGAAATCACAGACTTTTGATTACGTCTGGAAACGCACATAATGCTGCAATGTCTGATTCAATTCAAGGCAATCTGATTGAACATTTATGTGATCTGGATAGTTAGAGGTGTGGTCGCGTGCCTGACATTAATCCTGGATGCCAAGACTCATTTCCCGTTTGAAAACACTGAAAGTGATTTTCTTTACAGTGCTTCTTTAGTCTTAAGACCAATACACACAGAATGCTAAGCTAAGCCAAGCTATGCTGCGCTGTGCTGTACTGTGCAAAAACTGTGTCAGTTTGGGTTCACACTCATTGCTAAGCTAAGCTAAGCATTGGACCCTCTTTTTCCTCCCGAATTCAGTGTTGTTTCTTTCTGGTCTTCTCCAGTGAAGTATAGTTGTGATGGGGTTCTCCAAAATGTCTTGTTTGAGTTCAGGTTATAGTACTGAGGAAGAGAGGATGCTGCTGTTAGCTGTTGTTTTGGAAGATGAAGAAAGTTTAGAAGAAGGAGGTTTAATTTGTTCAATTAACGCTTTCATTTTAATATAAAACATTCAATAAATATAAAACCTAAATAGAATATTACTTAAATACATGTGAAACAAACTGAAATCAAAACTTCAACACTTCTTTTGTCATTTTCACCAAACCAGCACTGCGTCTGCTCAATACGGAGCCCAAGCTGAGTTATGCGCATGCACAACGTAAGATGGCTCAAGATGTGAGATGGAAAAATTGCCCGACCAGCAATCGGAAAAATCATAGCTTGGCGTAGCAAGGCATAGCTTAGCTTAGCTTTCTGTGTGAACCAGCACATTTAAATATATGGTCCAGTATTTTTCTAGGGCAAATCTTAGCTTAGCATTCTGTGTGTACCGATCTTAGCTGTCCATTCAGGATATTAATACCCGTTAAGCTCTGTGATATAATATCTATAAAATGCTACCCGCCAAAATGTTCACATCGACCAATTAATAGCATCGCCTCTCTGTATACAGCCGCAATGTCTTAGTGAAAGATATTGAGAGGTGTTACGGAATTAGTTCCGTTAATTGAGCTTTAGTCCTAATTGCATGATCTTATTGTGTAGGCCTATTTATATAAGAAATCTTGTTACAGTAAGCTCTGTTGTTGGATTTGGTGGCCGTTGTCTCATATTCATAAAGTATACTTGAATAATTTAAACCAGTAAAACAGTATATCTATATTTTAAAAATGTATTATCAGCTGTTAAGTCGTTCTAAGTATCTTAAACTACATACAAGAGTGGCCATCAACACAAATTACTAAATTAACTTCATTAACCAAAACTGGGAAACTCAACAAGGATGTAAATTATATCTAATATGAACTACGACTGAAAGAGTCTAATAAAAGTCTATACATTTTAATTTAGAACAAATAAGCTGAACAATTGATCAACACTCCTGAAAGCATTGTGATGATACAATGACTACTCAAGAGTGGATCTTCCTCTTCACCAGTCTATTCAAAAACTCAACAATTTCTAGAAAACAAAGTCTCGGGAAAACACTACCATTGGTCAATGATTTCTAGCATGGATCAAGAAATAGTCTAGTTGAGCTCTTAACCATCGTTTCTACGACAACTACATACTGATACTAGATGTGAACAAAACATCGCTTCGAGTTAAAAGATTTATTTTTGTATGAGTAATTTCCGGCCTTTTCATTTTGAGCCTGTATTTGGTCTCCAGATGGAAACAAATTGTTACAAGTTGAATATGGGATTTTTTAAACATCTTGTATTTAAACCATATAATATGCTGAAATATATTTTTTTCGGTGTAATATATTATATATGTATATATATCGTAGTATATTATATATATATATATATATATATCGTAGTATATTATATATAGGGAAACTGTATTCATCTCATTTATAAATGGCAAGTTTTGACAAAGTGTGACTGCTATTAGGTCTAAAAAAAAGTTGCCCTTCAAAATCATTTTAAACTTTGTATATACGAATCACATAATAATGTACGCATTTAGCACACTTAATGATAGTTTGATTTTAACTACATTCAAAACGCATTTAAAAATACGCGCCAAAAATATCTAGGCCCACATGATTCAAACCTCTGTCCTTAGCTGCCATTAAATACCTCCAAACAGAGTATAAAGACATTCATTATTTTTTTATTAGCACTGCATCTTACTACCCATTCAATTCTTTTAGTATTCAAAAGTTTGCTTGGTTCCCAGTAATTAAATGTTTCCTGGAATTTCCACATTTCATTGGCCTTGGCCACGATGTAATAACATGTTTAATTTTGTTTCCAGGCTACCTTATATCATGTGTGAGCTCCAACATTGAAATGGCTCTAACTATTGGTCCAATGGTCATCATTCCTTTTCTGCTCTTCGGTGGATTCTTCCTTAACAACAGGTTGTTATGTCAAAGTTCATCCTAGAGTGGGGGAAGGGGTGAGGGTCAACGCTGCATTACTTGCATATTTGGGTACACATATTATTATGGCTTAGGATCTCTTTGAACAAAAACAACAAATGACAAAAGTAATCGCAATGTTTATATTGTGTTTACTGTTGGTTAGAAAAAACATGAAACTCTACTGCGCTTCAAGACATAAAGTTGTGGGAGGTGAGATTGTAGTAGGAGTAAATAATACAAAGTAAAAATCTAATTCTTTCTCTTGTTTCGGTATTAAATATGCCTCTCTACTACATTTTGTTACGGGATGGGTTTATGTAAAGACCTTTTCTTATTTATATTATTTATGTCAGGTTTATAGCTTTTTCTCTACGTGCACCGCTTATCACTGCACGGCTGGGATATCAGTATCNAAAGATTTATCTGATTACCAAACCCTTCCTTCACCTCTGACAAGACATCTTGTGAATATGGGGAATGCCAAGCCTCCACCGTGGTTCGGGTTCCACGTTAAACTGTAGGTTCATTTCATCTCACAATCACCCTACCATTACACATTAGCGTAAGTGCATATAGCCCGAACGGGTAATAAGACGTGGTTCTAATAATAATAACTAGGAAGTAAGAATTTATATTTATGTATCATCAATTAGACTATCAAGAATCCAAGTAAATTCATTGACTTACAATGATATATCAATTCGTTTATGACTAATATTTTAAGGTTCTAAAAGAATTAGGCCATTAAAGAGTGACTGGATAGAATGCAGTTTTATAGAGTCAAATAAAATTGAATAAGATATTACTTTTTATTATTTTATAACCAATAAACCACCTTCATATGTAAAATTAACATTTACAGACTTCACTAATTGGCTTCTTATTGGTCCATTTGAATGGAGGAATTGGGAGGGAGAAACAATTTAGAAAAAAAACATCTCCTTTGTACATTTGACAGGATTAAAACCCTGATAATATCATAATCGTAACACCAAATCAAAAGCGGATGATGCCTCAACCTACGTGCCCATGGATTTTGAACTCTTTTAAGTCTTTGTGTGAATAATTATCAACTTAAGCATAACCATAATATTTTGTTTCAGCTCTGTTCCTATCTACTTTAAATTTATCAGCTACCTGTCATGGTTCAAGTACGCTAATGAGGCCTTGCTCCTCAACCAATGGGAAGGTGTAGACCACATTGGTTGCACAGCTTCCAACACCACTTGTCCCAAGAACGGACTAGTTGTGATTGAGAAACTCGACTTAGTCTTTGTAAGTATTATAGGACATGTGAATCTTTCACGTTATTTACATAATTTTTTAGAATACTTCAGTACAGGTGTGCTATTTGAAATGATTCATGGCTAGATCTATATTAAAAAATAAAAATCAGTCACCCAATTCTTGATTTACAACCTATGCTATTATTAATTAGATTAACAATAATACCTAGCTAGCCTTTCTCTAAATGGTGAAATATTGTCAAGTGTAGTTCATAGGCCGTATCTGCACATGAGATAAACTTTACATGGATTTCTATTCACAGACGCTCGTCAAAGACAGACTTAAGCCCCATATACACGAGCAATGCTTTCCTAATTAATACAGTAAATAAACTTGTATTAAACTAATAATGGTAGCTAACTAAAAATGAAGAGCGAAGATGCTTCTACGAAAAATATTATGCACTTTCACAAAGTCATTGTTTTCATCTTTGGTTTGGGAACAGTGAATTTACCATCAAAAATAAAATCATTTTCAGTAAATGTATCGTGACTTCATGTACAGTACCTATAAATTAAAAGTTTATTATATATTTTCAAACAGTATGATGTACATTTTAGAAATATAAATAAATCTATTATATATATATATATATATATATATATAAATCTATTATATATATATATATATATGTATGTGTGTGTGTGGGTGTGTGTACTTTCCTCAAACTTATTTTTAACTAAGATAGTTTGATTTACTATTTTTTGAAAGATGAGAAAATCATTATTAAATTTTTTAAATATGTAAGACTGCCAGTATATTTTATATGCATGCGTCTCTACTTTTATATCACTGAAAATTATAACTACTTCTGAACAACGCCCAAGTTCTAAAGTTAACACTAGAGCTGCTTGTATCGTTAATAAATCTTATAGTAGTTTGTTGTAATCACGGTAATATTCAATCTGTATGTACTTAGTTAAATACGGAAGCCTTTCAGGTGTGTAGGGGCCATTACAAGCATTAATTGACCAATTTTGATTGTTCTTTTACCAGGGGAACTTGGATATAGACTTGCTGAGTCTCACCGGGTTGATCATCGGTTTCCGGTTTCTGGCCTACTTAGCACTCTTGTACAAGACTTACCGTTCCTATTGAACTTTATTCCTCACGCTTTCATGCTGAGATGGCATTTCAAGAAAACTTGGATTCCTATCATGTACCAAGAGAATATCAATTGTGTGTGCAATCGAACAAAATATGTTTATTATGCTGTTTACTGATAGCTTTGTTTCAATAATTCCAAATGATTAAAAGTATAATAGTCATGTTAATTTTATTTTAGTATTGTAGTCAATATGCCTATAAAATGTTTTATATTCAAAATAGTGTTCATCAAATAATAATAAAAACAGTCAATAGTTCTATTTTATTTAGAGTGTATATTGCTTTAATGGTGGGTCGGTTACCGAATTGAAGTGCTGACGATGCTTTTATAATTTTTTATTAATCTGGTGCTTGTTTTCTAATTTCACTTATGGGCCAGTCTCACTCCATGGTAGATAAGAAAGCTTAAACCAGACGTCACATTATTGTATGGTTGTCTGTGTGTTATATTTTACAAAACAATGGAATGGAGGACAGTAAGTGTTTTTTAACTAGACAAAATAAAATGAAAAAAGACAAAAATACCATTAAACCTATCCCAATTTTGTTTTGGTCAAGTAAATAACGCAGAAGAAAGCGCTTTGATTCGTTTTCTGATTAAAGTGTAAACTTTTATCCTATTCCCAGTAAATTAAAAGTGAGATAGACTACTAGTAAATTACCTTCAAAACTGTTGTGGATGCATTACAAAAGTACAGAAATCCAATATTATTTAAAAAGTCCCAAAAAAATGTTTATAGAGAAATGGAGAGGAATGACATAAAACTGTTTGCATTGGATTACTTTACATCCATTAATGTTTCCAGACTGTAGTCTTGACCAGATTTTTAAAATTAAAGCTATATATTTTCCACCACCGGCTCTCTGGATCTGTTGTGGTTTCATATGCCTTTAACAAAACTTAAGACTAGGACAGGCACAACATCCAGTCTCTGGCAGTTAATTCATCATTGTGAAAGGGTAAACCCACATTTCACAAAATATATAATTTTCGGCTATAACGGGAACCGAACATGGGACCCTTAGATAAGTATAAAGACACGCTACTGACTGGACTAAGTTGTCGGATCTTCATAATGCTTTAGAAACCTTAATTAATTTATAGCATTAGGAACTTGGTATGCCACCTATCTATATCCTGAGAAAATTATCTCCAAAACACCTCTCTATATATTTCAGGCCCATTCTAATGTTACACTCTCATCTGCGTTTAGGTTTTTCATCTGGCCTCTTTCCATTAGGTTTGCCAAATAATCTAGCAAATAAATGGAATATTATGTTATACTATTACTTTGACCAGCTTTATAACTGCACTCCACTCTTTTAATCTTTATACATCTAATAATGTTATGGATGGAAGAACCTATTTGCCTACCTAAACACTAAGATACTTTAGAGCCAGATAACAATACCTTTTCACCTGATGACTGTATGGGACTGTCAATGAAAGACACATATAATTTAATGAGGACAAAAAAACACGTATGAAGGAAAAAACATAAAATAAACATATATTGTTTGCTAAATCATTGTGTCATTTCAATTATCTAGTTTGCTTTGGATGATAAATAACCTGCTTGTGGTGCGCCGAATAGTTAACAACTATTCTAAATTAGCAATGATCAGAGCTGCCTTAGGAGACGTGGGGGCCTGAGCAAACTTAATTTGTATGGCCCACAATTATCTACCTCACTCCTCCTCTCCCTCATATCAACCCAACTCCCTGTGGGGCTAGCGTTGTATCCCCGCCAGCAACGCTCCAACAAGCCACCACAGTAAGCGAGTCGCAATGTTACCAAATATAGAGCTAATCACCAGGGACCTTTAATGATCTGTACTCAGACTGACAACAAACCCCTCTCTCATGAACTAGTTTATTTATGCGTAACGGGAATAAACTTATTAGTCTGATAGGATCCTGATATAAACAAAACGTGGAATGTAACAAAAATGCCTGTTTATTAGAGTAATATATAACAATGAAATATATAATATACAATATGGTATACTGGCTATAATCTTAATATAAACCATTTGAGATTCAAAACAAAAGAATGACTCTCGCATTCTTAGAAATAGAATATAATAAAACTAAATTTTGAAGTACGCCACTGAATAATGAAAATTGATAATTTATGATAACCAAGAATTAAGTTGAAAATGTAATGCATAATTAAATATAGCAACCCTACACAAATATATATATATAAATAATTAAATTAAATTTCTAAAGATTCCCTCATAGCTAAAATTAATATATACAAAATAGACAAAAACATACTAATACATTTTCTCTCTACACTTCCAACTCGGCATAAAGATATTAGACCGCTAGCTTCAAATACAAGACATTATTTAAGCAGCCCTGATAGTTCCACAATCAAACTCTCGACCTAAAAGCTCACCAATAGACTTAAATACATTAATGTTAGTTCATAGCAGCAAAATTAGTTTAAATTACAAGTCCGTTAAAGATATTAATATCAACAAACAACTAACACTGACAATAATATATATGCATGTTTGAAACAAAAAATTAGCAAAGTAAACTAACGCCTAAACGATTCAAAGCATGGCTACATAATAACGGTAGAATTAACCCTAGCCTCTATAGTAGATAAACATAATCTATGTATAAATCCCCATCTTTATAATTACTTACATTCTATTGAGTCCTTGTGACTTAAAGGCATCAAAGAGCACATAACACCGCTGGGCACACGCTTATATTCAGTTTGTAACAGTGGGAGTAAACTGGATGGGAGGGATGACCTAATGATGAAGTCACTAATATCCAATCAATTCACAGATGTCTTCCTCGGCGCCTGCGCACAACGCCGCAGAGTCTAAGAATGAAAAAAAAGGGGGGTGGGGGGGTGACGATCACACGAAGAACTTGAGGTCCAACTACGTTAATCAGAATTTGCATGCACGTTAAACACAGCTTTGCTTTAGGCTTAGGCCAAACAATTGCATCTAGCGCCAGCCTTCTAGATAGAGTTTTTGTTGTGAACGCGAACAATGTCGTTCCGTGGCGTGTCTTCCGGCTTCTTACGAGACCCCGGCTTGACAGTCAAACAGGGTGAGCGAAAATGATGTGCTTGGTGATGGTCTTGTTTCTAGCCATGGTACACATATATAGTTTTGTTTAGTGTTACCTATTACAGTAGTTTGCATCTATACACATATTTCCAATCTTATAATGTCTTATAATGCTCGGAAAGGAAAATAAATGTATTTTTCTATACATATAAGGGCTGATCCATCCTCAACCCTTCTTCCCATTTTCTACTCCAAGAAAGTTTATTGTAGACAGGTACATCTAACAACTGTTAAGTCTGTTAATAAATTCAAGAACTATCATGAGACATACCCACCACAAACAGACGGATGCAAATAGGTGGAGCTAAAACGGAAAACTTGCTTTACTCATTCAGTAAATCAAACCACATGATAATGTTTTTACGCTCTGACAATATTTGTTAGATCGCCTACACAGGGGGACTACTAAACGAGCGCGAAAGAAAAAATGTCCCATTCCAGATTGTCACCCAAGCAAGTGCGGAGCCTCTCAAATGGCAGGGACCTTTGCGGCTGCATTGTTTGCATACCTATACGGGTGGTCCTAAAAATGCTACCATTAAAATAATAAAATAAAATATTATATTGTGCTATAATTTTGGTTTAAGCAAAATTTAATATATAACGTATTATAATAAAATATAGAATTTAAATAAAACATATGTTCTATAGAACAAACTCAACACTTATTTGGTGTTAATTAATTTAAAAACATATTTTAGTGAAACTTTAATTTTTATAGTTCTATTAGAAAAAAATACATTATTCCAAATGCTTCTAAATAGAAACAATGGTCTTAGAGAATTATTTTTATAAAATATTTCTGGAACAAAAATATCTGATTAAAACAAACTTGATTATTTTATTTTAATACTTTCTGGTTAATTTTAGATCTATACATATATAAGGGTCAAGTGACATAAGCTTCGGTCACTGAGGGTCATCTTGGCCACGACTATCGGACTACAGAGTTTAATTTGGATGGAGGGAAGGTTTTTAACATTCTGAAGAAACAGGACAGGTAACTTAATATTTTATACCGTTTTTTATAGCCCTAAGCCTGCTGGCTATGAGTGAATATTAAAATGAAGGGTTAAACTTAGAATGCAACAATTAATAGCCATTTTGTTATGGAACACTCTTATTATTTTACCAAGGCTCAATGTCTCAGAACCCTTACTTTTGTTATACTGATTTAAACATAAAAAATAAATGGCTAAGTTGCATGGCTCCATCATCTATATGACCATACAAGGCTGCCAACTTCACGTAACAGCACCCATAATGGAAAAATGCTGAAAATTATGTCAATATTTAGTGCTGAATTTGTGCCACAAGAAACTCCTATCACCATAATTTGTACCACCATAGTTTTCATGAAAACGCCAATAAAACAGAGTGGGTACTGCTGGAAGCACCCATAATGGCACAAATTCTGAAACCTATGCCAATATTTAGTGCTGAATCTGTGCGACAAGAATATCCTATCCCCATAATTTGTGCCGCCATAGTTTTCGTGGAAACGCCAAAAAAACAGTGGCTGTGGCTGGCAGCACCCGTAACGGCACCAATTCTGAAATCTTTACCAATATTTAGTGATAAATTTGTGCCACAAAAATATTTTGTATTGTATAGTTGTGTTAACACTAAGTTGTATTCAGTACTGGCCAGATCGCACTTCAAGGACGACCCTGGTTTTTCCCGCCTGTACACCCTGTTAAGTCATAGTGTAATGATATTGATTTTGATTAATCTAAATTATGTAAAAAATCATGGATGAAGGTAAATTTTATTTAAAATAATATATGTAGAGTATCCTTTTAAGATTCATCCATGAAGAAACACGAGCTTCTCAGAAAAAATGTGAAAAGAAACTCACCATTAAAATAGTTTTTTATACCATTTTTCTTGTTAAAAGAATAACTGCGTCAATTCTTGTTAAAGGGAACAACTCCGCAGTATTTTTTCAAAAAGACGCCATTTCTCTATACCAATAAGAAGCTAGCCTTCACAAATCTGTCTCCAGGACTCTTTCTATTAGATGAATTTTACACTGTTAATGAGGGGAGAGAAAGGCAAGGGGTATGTCATATATAAACCATTGTGCGTATGTTTAAGGCATCTCCGGGATCCAAACATTTACACCGAGATCTCGCTCACGCACAAGTAAGTCACATTCTAACACATTATAAAATAAGTCATATTAATATCACAAGTGTACAGTGATATAAAACATTTAATTGAAATATGTATACATAATTAACAGGTGTCATTTAAATAAACAGTGTGTGAATAAACAGCCATCAACAGTTATCTTTCTTCAATTTTATTAATATACCGATTTAATTAGTGCTCGAACACGGAGCTATAAACATCTGGTTAAACTGTATCTTTTCCGTACAGTGATGATAAGCGCTTGATCACGGAGCTATAGACAACCTGTACATCATCACAGCATTATTATATCAGGGAATTAATCCGTAGTGTTTCAATCGAAGCCCAAAGCGGGGTTATTGATTCCATATTATTACAATTGACGCCCAAAGAGAGGCGATTGATTCCATAGTGATACAATTGGCACCCAAAGAGCGGTGCGATTGATCACATAGTGTTACAATAGTTGTATCCAATCGGGTCCATGATAATTATATGAGGTTGCATCAAAACTCAGACATATATATGAATGCCGTATATTTATGAACATAGATGAAAAAAAAATCTGGGAGCTTGATCAATACATTGATAAAATAATTTTTAAAATACACTCTTTTCTTTGAATAGCTAATTCTTTTTTTTTTAGATTTTTAAATAATTTTTAAAAAGGATCTCATTTTATTTATGAGTTGTAGGATTGATAATTCTATACGCCTAAGATTAGATGAAGACTAATTTGAGGGCCTGAATTCCTAGATGTTATAGTTTGCAATGAAGCATTATTTTTACCTATATTATACTAAAATATATATTTATAAATATGTATTTCTTTACCATCGGTAAAAATTATGAAGCACTATGTTAAAATTGCAAATGAGAATACATAGCACTTTCATGTGCTGAGTTTGTACCACAATTCTCAAATTATGTTCTGACATAGTTTTCGTTTAAACACATTCAAGATATTGGCCGCTGCTAAATTCTTAAACATATACAAATATGTGGTGCTCAATTTGTGCCCAAGATAATGTAAATTCCCGTAACTTGTGCCGTTAACCCACAATAGTGTTCGTTAAAATATTCAAACGAGTTGAGTGCTGCTAACTTCACATAGTATTATCACTAAATTAATGGCACAGATTTCTTAGTTTTACTATAAATACATCCAATTACTGTTATTTGTGACCTCATACTTTTCTGGAAAATATTAAAATATTGTGGATGCGGCTGGTAGCACCATCAACAATACTAATTCTGATACCTATGCCAACACTAAATACAAAATTTTAGTCGTAAAGAATATCTTACATCTAGTATTTGTGTCACCATAGTTTTCATGAAAATACCAGTGACCTCATTTTCAAATTAAGGAAGGTCGTTTAGAGGAAGTGCACCCATATTAGCGTGGAATGTGTGTGTGTGTGTTTGCGTGTAAAAGGGGGTGGGAAGATGTGATAAATCCCAATAAATGTTCGAAACCACCTGTCTAAGATTAATTCCTTGTCCTCACAGTTAACAGCAATCAGCATCTCATAAGGCTGACTCCCTTTAAACCATGCGACTGCTGATACAGAAAACCCCTCTCTTTCAAATAAGCTTCTAGTCTTATCTGATATCACCGCCCATGTTAACATTTGAGAAACGCATTTTAATATTTAGTGCTAAAGTAATTTTTTGTGTGAAAAGTTGGTATTTTAATAGTTTTCATGAAAATTACAGAAAACTTTCGGTAGCTACCCGCAGCAGTTTAATAGCACAAATTACGAAAATGTTGCCAGTAATATTGTCTGAATTTGTGGTTCAAAAACCCATTTTCATAGTTGGTGCTACCTTAATATGCCATAAAACGCTTTAATGTACTACCACCTATTAATAATACTTGTGTAACCTAAATAAAAAAATCTTTAATACAGGTCACAGGATATTATTTATTATTCTTTAGGGTGTGCTACATAAATAAATCAGTTTTATATATTGTGCCATAAATGGTTTTGGAGAAAATAGGAACAAAACTGCTAAGTGAAACATGCAGCACCATCATTTTAAAACTACAAATTAAATTAACAACACTAACGTCATAAATTAATAATAAAATAGCAATATGACTTGTATAGTTGTGTTAATATTCTTAATTATCTAACATAACATGAAAATATTATTTCTTAGTATATTAGTATCATTTAATATTTACTTATGTACAAGATTATGGCTGTGTGTGTTTGTGTGTCCAGTGTGGTGTTTACACACGCTGCATGAGTCCTAATTCACACTAGTAATTGTTGATAAACGCTTTAGGGGGGGCTAGAGGGTGAGGCAGAGAAATATATTCGTCACTAACTCTTGTCAAGCCTTCGAGAAATCTCATGTACCCCAAAAGGATGTTTGATCTATTTTATTTACAAACCATTTTCAATTGTAAGGAATACTTTTGGGATGTAATTCTAACAATAGACTGAGCCCCCAATGATGGTGAGATCAGGGCTAGAATTTCGTTTAGGTGTATTGAGGGTGTTTGTTTCTAAATAATTGTTTTACACTCTACCCGACGCAAATTAAGGTACACTTCCTATAAATTCCATCTCTCTCTTTCTTGACACATTGGCGCAATTACGCAATTACGCATATAGCCCGAATAATAATAATTATTATTATTAACATCATTTTAATTTCCTTAACTATCGTGTTAGCCAACAGTCACAAGAGATACATAACATCCTCTTCGGTGGCCGCGGGGTCTAACGCGCTATTCTTGTGTTGGGCTAGACTGCCGAAAACGGGGATATTGAGGTTCGATCCCAGTCGGATTTACTGGGGGTGTTTTCCCTAAAAAAATCTATTTGCCCCTCACGAAAATGCGGGTACACTTCCTCTAAATCAAGCCTTCTTATTTACTAGCCAATTAATGTAATTAGTACATAAGCCTATAACCTGAACAGGTAGTAAGACATGGTGCTAAAAAAGTTACATAACAATCCAAGACTGAATAATACACAAGTATGACATAGGAGTATAACTGCATAAGAATATAGAATAAATAATCATAGGTAACTAGAAATATGAGACGGAAAGTTTTCCCTATATTTTTCCCAGAAAATCTCCCAATTATTATTTCTGTAAAATAATTTCAACTGATCGTGCTAATAATAAAGAGTATGAATATACGCTTGGGGAAGGTAAAGTTTTTTTTATCACTTTACCTTATCTGCCTGCCTTAAATAGAGTTGTATATCAGTCAGAGTTCATATAGTAACAGAATTGCTAAACTTGCGTTTTTATAACATAATATAATACATATCTTATAAAAATATACTGTAATAATTGATTGTATATGTTTTCCGTTATGAATTCCAACAGTTTATTATTTTGAGGTAGGCCTGTTAGTTTCGGATTCAATTCTAGGTTTGTGCTATTATATTATACTATTGTATTCTCGATAGTTTAACAAGGAAAAAATGTAATGGAATTCGGGAAACTGTATTATGTGAAAGTGGTGTGATAAAAATAAAATCCAGGAACAATAACAAAAAAACTGAGTTCTTTATTTATTGTACTGGCCCAAATTGTAGACCCAATGTTATTTCGAAAATTAAGTATGAGTCTGCAGTTTTTATATTTTATTTGCATTTTATGTTTAAATTCGGGAATTCTCTTTATTTTATAATTCTATATCTTGTTATTCATTTGCATTTTAGAATATTTAAACCATTCAGACAGTTTGAAAGTCAGTACATCGGTTTTATTTTAAGTGTGATTATTGGGTGCGTTGAACGATGAAACAAAATGGAAAGGGCTGAATCTAGAGTTTTCGTTCTAAAAGAAATACACCTTTTTCTTAGTACGGAGCGGTTGCATTGTCCATCCAACCAGAAAGCCAGTTTTCAAACTACTCTCATATGATAGGTCAAGATTGTCAGTCCACTTCATTATAGTAATACATATAAATGAATAATAAATTAACATAAAAATGATCAACGTGTATATATATTGTATAAATGGGAATTTCCTTGTATGATAATCGTGTTGATAAGAGAAGCTGAGCTTGCCATGGATATATATCAAGATTAAAAGTCGTCTTTACGTAGATTTATATAATTGTCTCCCAACTGAGGGGAATTAAATCATCATAGGTGGAAGAGTATGAATTCTTCAATTGGCTACCGATATAAGAGGCCTTTAGACTTTTACAATTGTCGCCCAACAGTAGAGGCTTTCAGCATATAAGCTTCTTTAGACTTTTCTAATATTATTGTGCTAATTTCTTCCCATACTATCGAATTTTAACAACTATATATATATAAGCGGATATTTTGGAGAAAATAAAATTAGAAAACTCACTACTAAATAATCCATAACTTAAAATAAACATGGGTAGTTTTTATGCTTTGTTGTCCTAAAAGATAAGTGTATGCTGTTAGGTGGAATGACTATTTTGTGGTTTCAATGTCACTGGTGCAGCGTTATTCTACTGCAGAGCATAGTCGAATTAGTTTTCTTTAGCCTAGTGTAGCAGGATAATACAACACCCACATGGGAGGAGAAGACCAATTTGATTCAAATATTTCCATAGAATAGCAATGGTAGGGAAAAAATGGTACCACTCAATCCTACTTTTAACTACTAAATGGGCGATAAACTGATAATACATATAATTTTATTCTAAAAATTGGAAATATTAGCACGTACAAGGTACCCTCTAAATTATTTTCCAGAGAAAACTAGATACGCCTATTGGTTAGTAATATATTGTACTAAAATATGAATTTTTATCAAAACAATTAAAGCAAATTCCGATAAAATAGTTTTTTTTACCCTTAAGTAAATTACTATTAGTTTTTTAGGAGTAAGGTTATATCTTTAACTTTAAAAGAAAAAGTTGTGTGACCTTATGAAACCCCAAATGAGGTGTATTTTGATTGATTAAAATAAAAAATCATTTAAAAGCATAATTTTTTCATATTTATCAACCAATCTCATCAATCTATGTAATTTTAACGCACTATTACATTTTGGCAAAAGTTTGTAAAAAATTACTGTACAACAGTAAAATCGATGTTAAGTCATGAGGAATTCGTGAAGGGACATGTGATGCAGACTTCCAGCGTCAAAAGGTTTCCCACCACTGGTTTAAACATTCACTCAAAGACAGAAATGTGTAATCAGCATAATGTGGAGAGGGGAAAGAGAAATGCAGTGGCCTTCGAAGTGCTACGTGAAGTTGGCAGCACTCGGAGTTTTTTTAAGTTTCACAAAAACTATCGTGGCGCAAATTATGTGGATAGGATATTCTTGTGGCACGAATTCAGCACTAAATAAATGCATAGGTTTCAGAATTTGGGCCGTTATGTGCGCTGCCAGAAGCACCCACTGTTTTTTGGTGTTTTCACGAAAACTATTCTGGCACTAATTATGGGGTAGGATATTCTTGTGGCACAAATTCAGCACTAAATATTGGCATAAGTTTCAGAATTTGGGCCGTTAGTGGTGCTGCCAACTTCACGGACCTCCGTTCCAGCACTGCTTATGACAGAAAGACGAGGATCAAACCTCAAGCTCACTCCGGATCTATATCAGCGCTGTCTGTGACAGACAAGGAGCAATGTCAAGCGTTGATATACACTTCTAATACGTAGCTGTTTTGTGCTGCCATATTCCGTATAATATTGTAACGATCTAGTTCTGACAGAGAGAAAACAGTAGAAGCTCGAATAAAGCAAATGGGCAAACAGTAATCGGCGGAACGTTTCAAATTGACTAGTGACAAGGAAGAACATCTTTCATCTGTCAGGAGCAGGTTATGAATGTGACGTCAGAGCAGTAGGGTCAAAGGAGCAGGCTGTGATTTCACAACCCATCCCTATTTTCTTGTCACTAAGGTAACGCCCTTGGTCCTCTGCCTTTATTCCCTATACTTCCAACTTTGTTTCATGATACATTCAAAGGGAAGAGGAATAGTATCAAGAAGCTGTCAGATGCCGGGTCCACCAATCACCTCTACTTTTCCCCTCTCCCAACATACCAGATCCTCATCCCCCTCTCCAGCCAAACCTCAGACACCCGACAACACCTTTCCAGCTCGATCCCCTGAGACCAGATGAACTTAGACTTCGCCGACATACTCAAACAAGAATCATCCGACGATGAAGAGAACCCATCACCAAAACTAACAACGCACACAATAATCACTGGCACCACCTATCACCCTCGCCCCTCCTCACTCTTTCCCCGATTGACAAACTCAAAACCCACCCCCCAGCCAAACCGCAACTCCCCCGGCTATAACAATTTTTCTTATTCGCCAAGGCCTATTCTACAATAGCAGTTAAAACGCTAGCAACCGCACCTTTGAATGAAACCCTTGTTATCAGTTAGAAAATAAGTTTTCGTATAGACAAGCGTTTTGAGCGCTACCTCTGGTGGCGTTAAAACCGCTTAGTGGTAGAAACGCGAATCAAAGTACACCAGGCGTTAACAGGCAGTTATGCCTCAATGACACGTCTTTCAGCAGGAATAATAAATACTCTTCTACAAGATGGTATCACTTTTCCTAATATTTTCATTCCCTAAACTAAGTAGTTTATTAAATGAACCACATACATTCTATAGTACCAAAAAGAACTTCTCTGGGTACATTATGTAATTCATAAACATAATATGAAACCGTCCTGTTGAGAGATGGTTCGATAATATGGGTAGAGTCAACACCAGCTAGATTACACAAGGCCTCGATGCTGAGTTGTGACGTCATTCCAAGCCGGCAAGAGAGTTGTGCAGACATCAGTAGGCCCTACACGCTAGTAGGGGGAACTTGGAACATATTTATTGGATAGCGTTGGGTATTTTCATTTTCATCAAGTAGTAATAATAATAATTTCAATCATTTTAATATTTATTTTATCACCTATATATTTATATGGAACTAGGTTATATTTCATATGTTCCATATAAACATTGCATTTTCTCTGTGCGCTTTATAAATTAAATATCTAGTTAAACTAGAAATACATTTGAATGATTATCAATCTAGAGTAAAAAGCGTATCTATAATTATCTTAAATAAAACATCAACTCTATAAGAATAGTACAGCTGTTTCTATTGTCAATCTTTAACAATTTAATTATAAACACATACAATTAACACAGTTTAAATTTTCTTAAACCCTTTCATGTGCTATAAAGGGCGTTTTAAAGTCAACTTTATGTAATTTTTATTTAAAATATCGCATTTACAGGGAACACATCAAATACGGTAATAATACTTCAGTACTATTATTACTAAAAGTAAAACATTTTTTATTGGAGCCAAAATACCTGTCAAATTCAAACACATTTTTAATGTTTCCTCAATGTAGATGTCAATAATGTCAACTATAACCAAAATAATGTGTTATAAAAATGCATGTGCTAAGCAAATATCTTAGTGGTGCTACATTAGGTTGGGTCAGGTTATTAAAAATTATCAGACATGTGCGTTTAGAACAGTTATTGCTATCATAAGGCAAAAGAAAAATTACATACTAATTCGAAACCCTCTAACTTGTTAAAGGGCACATGGGTGAAAATCTTAATATGAATAATATATCCATGCAATTTAATTCCATTCAAATTTTAAAAAAGTTTTGAGATAAAAGTGAAACATATTTTTAACAATTATTCTGGGAAATTTAACCACTAAAAATATGTACATACTGCAATAGTTGGTTGTTTGTACGTCTTCATCACTAAACAATTTTCATTAACACATATCATAGATTAAATAAAAGGTAACTAAAATAACATGTCAGTCACGCACAATTAAATACGTATAGGTTTGACTCGTACAGCCTTACTTTAATATCTATGAAACACTCGACATACCGGAATTATTTAAAGTATCTTTTTTAAAAGTTTGTATTTTTTTTTGTACATGTCGTACACAATCATTCTTTTGATTGCAGTAATTGTTTAAAGGGGCATTAGATGATGCCCTTATAGGGTGTTGTAGTACATCATCCGGTGAATGTCCTTGATCACAATATCCATAGGTTAGAAAGAATTCATGGTTATTAGTTATATTGATGGTTAGTTTTAAGACAAGCTTACGTTGGTTATTACTCCTCAAAAACAAGTTTTCGTATTTCTCGGAAAGTAGCTTTTGTACAGTAATATAATTATATACAACCGCATTAATAATATCATAGTCCGGGCATAATAAACCACCACTGTCCATGTTGCGAATTAGATTATAGCTTGAATCAAGATTTAAGGTTTTATCTAAAACGATAGATTTTGAACATGAGTCACATTTAAGTTTTTTTTTAGAGCTGCCCGAGCACAATAACCTGATAAATAAGTTAAAACAGGAATCAGTGGTTCAATATTTTCAAATTTTTTTTCTGAAATATTAATATTGAAATCTGATTTAACTTCACAGTCCTCTACTTTATCGTCATTAGAATCAAAATCAATATTTTCAACTTCTAGGTTTCAATAAATACTTAAAGACAATGTTAAAGGAATAAAATTTTGCATTCTTAATTTAGACACAGATTCAAAAATTTGGTGGATAGATATCAAGTACTGTGAACCTGCTAATGTCCTATACTTTCCAAAGCGATCTTCCAAAGTGTGTGTTTGGATTTTTCCTGGAAGAAAATACATAAAATTTAGTTCTTCAATACAATATTTAGCCATTTCAATTAGGCCATGAGTTTTGTGTGTGGAATTGCTAAATTAGTTTATTTTGTTACAGTGTCTGTAGTGCACTTTATTTCCTTCCAATGATTTAGCCACGATATAACCTAGTTTTTTAGATTCAACTTTACCAATAAATATAGACATTTCCAATTTTTCATTAATAACAGCTGATACTTGAATTACAGGTGTAGGTGTCATATCAATAACCACAAATATAACTTGATCATTTTTATGTTTAACTGTACATACGTCATAAAACTTTTCCCTTTCCAAGAAATTTAAAAATTCAGAAAATGAAGAAAACCATGTTTTACCATCATACGTTTCTTTGGATATAACCCTTTTAGCTATGGCATGTCTTGAATTATCATTATCAGTCCTCTCTCGGCGCGGATCAACATTTTCCCTTGTAGGCCACGATGAAAATAAATATTCTGGACAGTTCGGTAGTTGAGATGGAATAGCACCAACCTGTAACCTCGGACGTTTTGATTAAACTGGTATTTTCTTCCCCTTCTTCTCATCATAGCATTCCGTTTCCCTCTGAATGTCATTATTTTGAAAGTGAAGCTCACATATCTACAATTAAAAATGTATATGTTGAATATGAGGTTTTATACTTGTGAAAAAGGTTTGGGACTTTAAAAAAAAACTATCCTCCACAGCAGAGATCGAGGGTTGTAAATGTTATAGTAACATTTCTCTTGGATGCTGTTGATGTAGCGTTTGTGGTTTGAGCCCAGTCGAATGTATTCGAGGCAAATTTAACCAAAATTATCACATTTCAGTAGTGGTTGAATTAAGAGTTCTGGCTTACTTTCTCCCATAAGGTTTAACATTGATCCTCACCACCCTCCGTGTAAGGAGGATCACTTTCTCCTGGATGTCCGATGCTAGTGTCTCCTGGTGGCGAGTCTTGGGCACGCAGTCACTCAGATTGTTGACGTTTGGATGTGTGGGACCGATGGTGTTTGGGTGTGTTGTGTAGCTGGTCAAATAGAGCGACCATGGTGACTAGACAACTTTGCTATGTAGTTTATTCCTTTGGACTACGGAACAATGGTACATGAAGAATAATTGTGAGATAAATATTGTTGGTGGGCAGATACATTTAATTTACAATATCCGTCCCACTCTCGGTTATTTATTTCTTAAAATAACGAAAATAATATAGTAACCCGGTGGCCCACCTGTCATACTACGTCACACCGCGAGATAGTATTGTGATGTTCCACAACCGTTTGATTTACCGTTATTCGCCCCTCCTTCCCCCCTGTTGACCCCCTCCTCCTCACCTCATTTCCCAAGTACGAAATGTCCTCCCTCTACAACCCTTACTTCTACAACCCCCACTTGCCTAACACCCCAGGCATGTTGGTTCTTGATGATTAATTATTAATGATTTTTAATTGTTTATAGCTAATTACTTAGTGGCTAGGATTGAGGTGTTGTAGTTTTTTATTTATTCGGGGCCCGGAATAATCAGCACGAACTTCTCCGGTCGACCTTGTGGGCTAGAGTGAGCTTATCTGCACTACTCGGGCTCTTACAGAGTAGTGACCACTGCAGTCTTTACTTTCACGTCACGGATTCAGAAATATTGTGGAAAGGGGTAATAGTTTTTTTCGTTTCGACTTGTTAGAACAGTTCTATCAGTACTTTCTTACTCTTTATCGTTCGTTTCGCCGGTGTAGACTCACTCCCTGGCTGTTCGTTTCGCTGAAGTAACTGTACCCGTGGCAGATAGAACTGCTTTTCCTGCTCCACCTCTCGGATAGGAGTGAGTGGAGTGGGTTAGGAATTGAAAAAGAATAAGAAGTAAAAAATCTCTACGCGGGCCATTTTTAAATCTAACAAGACTTAAATAAATTTAACAAAGTTAATTATTTTTTAATTTTTGGATGTACTACATAAAAACATGCTTGCACACATAGTAAGAAACGCAAAAAAAAAAGAAGTAATAAATGAACAAAGCAATTCGGTGACTTTTATTACAGAAGGTACCATAAGGCTATTTTTATTTACTGTATATCTTTACTTCCATTAGTTAAGTACTTATTTTAATTAATATTCTCACTTCAAAATGGTTAGCGTATAATACTTACGAAATTCATTATAACTATACTTATATACTGACTCTTTCAAAAATATGTTTTACTACTAACATAACCTCCTTCAAATCAGCCTAAAAAAACTTAAAAAGGAGTGTTCACAGTCTAATAACAAGTAAATTTTGAAGACCTTATCTTGCAGGTTTATAATAATATACATTAGTTTCTAAAAATAGAATTTTAAATATACTTTATAAATAGGCTACTATTCATACTAGGACAAAACTTTTCACTTGTCAACGAACAAGTAGTTAACTCTTAAAGTCGTAGGTTTTTTTGTAGTGCCCAATGACAGACTAGATGTTTTGCGATTTTTATGGAAATTTACAACTCAATACCTGTTCTCGAAATTTCATTATAACTTGGTGTCAATACATTCACCCTTAATATTAATTAGGTCTTTACTTAAATTTTGTTACTGAAATTAACCATTTATTTGTGTATGTTTTTATTGAACATTAAACAATTGAATAGGTTAAAATAATCAAGGTAATGTTATTAAAACCTCCATCTACAATAAACTTAAGTTTCAGTACGTAGATGGCCCAGAATATTTGTATGTGGTATTTATAATAAGGTGACCTGCCTTGGTGGCGTAGTTGGCTAATGCACTAATTGTGTTGAGCCCGACTGCTGAGGATGGGGATATCGAGGTTTGAATCTCGGTCAGGTGAGCTGGGGGTGGTTTTTCCTAAATGGTTTTCCACTCTCTCTCCACGTAAATGCGGGTCCACTTCCTCTAATTCAACCTTCCCAACTCCTAATCAATTAGCGTAATTAGTAATTAAGCGTATAACTCGAACAAGTAGTAAGACGCTGTGCTAAATAATAATATAATAAAGTGTTATTATTATTATTATTATTAGCACTGCGTCTTACTACCCGTTCGGGTTATACGCACCTACGCTATTGTGTAATGGTAGGGTGATTGTGAGATGAAATGGAGGACCTACAGTTTAACTTGGAATCCGAACCGCGGTGGAGGCCTGGCATTCCCCACATTCACAAGATGTCTTGTCAGAGGTGAAGGAAGGGTTTGTTAATCAGATAAATCTGTGCCGGAACCGAGGATTGAACCCCGGCCACCAGCACAGAAGTGTGACACCTTACCCCTAGACCACCAGGTCACCGCTATAATAAAGTGAGACTGGTTCCTTTCAACCAGTGAATTGATAATATTAAAAATAAGATTAAAACTGAATATAAATTCTACTTTTTGTGCTTGATTGAGATAGTTGCTAGGATTAATTTTGTTTGTTTCTTTTAGATGAGGATTATCTAAATATTTCTTTAGATGTATTGGATTTTAACCAACCACTAATGGAATGTACAATCGATGGAAATCCAGTGACATTAGTTCTTGACTCACCTCACACAACATCGGCGAAACATCCTACTACACTACCACTATCACTGCCTTATGCAGAACAGCCACAACAGAAAGTATCACCATCAGTGGTTCAGTTGGCATCACCCCCACCATCAATAGCATCACCTTCAGTGGTTCACTTGGCACCACCCCCACCATCAATAGCATCACCTTCAGTGGTTCACTTGGCACCACCCCCACCATCAATATCATCACCTTCAGTGGTTCACTTGGCACCACCTTCACCATCAATAGCATCACAATCACTGAGTCAAGAAAAAGTATTACCACCATCACCACAAATACTGACTCGGGAAGCAACCGACTTTTTTTGGGACGATGCGGCTTCAAAACTTTTTTTTTGAAATTTACAAAAGTATAAAGAATCCAAACAATTGTAAATTCAGCACCCTTAAACAGAAGTTAATCTATGTTGCAAACAAAATTCGAGAATTTGGGTACTCGGTCAGTGATGCTCAAGTTCACAATCGGTACAAAACTCTGAAGAGAGTAATGAAAATTTTTGTTAGTAACCATAATAAGACAGGTAGAGAGAGGAAGAAAGAGAATCCAATATGAAGAGGAAATAATTGAAATTTTTTCTGAGCGGCACAATATTGTTCCCATGGTTGTGTCTGGGAAAAATGGAATTGTTTCACGAGAAGAAATATACAGTCAAGCAGGAATTTATTTGCCTGAACAAAGTGATGAGAATAAACCAAGAGATGAAGCTATATCAGTTGATATTAATTTTAACAAAAATGAAGTAAAGGCTCCCATCCCTCCCAGCAAGAAATTAAAGGTGCGGCAAAGAGATGGCAAAAAAGCATTAGTTTTGGATCGCTTGAGGGAAGAAGTTGCTTCCCAAAATGAATGCATACAGAAAGACAGTGCAGAGCGAGCATCCCACAATATTAAACTCACAACCTTGTTTGATAAATGGATAGCTGTTCAAGAATCAAGCAATAAACTCAAAGAAGAAGCCAATGCACAGAGAAAAGAAAAGAACTCATTGTTAAAAAGGCAAATTGAATTGTTGGAGGAACTAGTTAAAAATAAAGTAAAATAATTAGTTATACTGTAGTCTCATATTAACAAACTTATACCCTTTTAGCATACGTGTTTATATTCACCTTTCCTGCAGGGTTCGAGGCTATATAGTTCTATCAACAGACATATAGGTATGATGATACATATCCTGATAGGTATCTGTTTATATATTTCACAATATACCTCTATATATCAAGGAACTTCCAAAACTTTTAAAGATTTTTTTTATATTTAACCCACTTGTTAAAGTTCTCACATCCAATCTATCCCAATTGTTAAGGCTCTTAATAACAGCCAATTTGCCCTTCCCCTCATATTTGTTTGGTAATAATTTCCGTATTACCCATCCATTGACTTGGTAGGAAATTGGTTAATAATACAGAATATGCTAAATTTATTGGGAAAAATAAAAATAGCTAGTTTGATATTTGTGTGAACAGTTCGTCACCCGAGAATGTAAGTGTTCTATCTTCAAAATTATTAAATTAAAGATATTTGTTAACCTTTATTTAGAATGTATATGATTCACCTGCGGTGAAATTGAGACTACTATATAATTACGTAAGAAGAGAAAAACTCAAGTTACCTAGTAACATTGGTTTTATACACAAGGTCAAACTCCAGTACTCTTTTACACAAAAGTGAAAAATTGGATATAGAAAACTTGCATTCTCGGGTGACGAATTGTTGAGTGCTCATTTATTGTTGTAGATAGTTGAGATGTTTGCCTTTTTCTGGCATTCAAATCGCTAAATCGTCAACAAACATTGCAGATATAATGTTTGATTAGGTAATAATATTTATAGCACCGATTCTTATGCCCTGTTAAGGTTGTACGCCAATTTACTAATTATGCTAATGGGTTAGGGAAGAGGTAGGTGTAATTCAGAGGAAGTGCACCCACAATTGTGTGGAGAGAGTGGGAAACCATTTAGGAAAAACCGCCCCCAGTTCACCCGACCTATTATTGATGTGTATATGTAGCCTATATGACTATCTCTTTATGTACAATTTATCTACACAAACATTTTCATCTTGTGGGTGTATGTATATATATTAATTGTATTGAATTGAAAATTTTTACAAAATACATATAATATTTTGATATGTATATAAATATATTCTCGAATCCCGCTTTCTTGTACTTTCTTCCAAATATAACATTAAAATGGTAATTTTTATATTATAATTTGTGCGAACAAGTAAAGCGTTATTATTTTACTTCAATTTTGCTTGTTTTTAGTGTTTGTATCTATAGGCCCAATTTATGTAAAAACATTTTTTTATAGCAACAGAGTTGATAAAATATTTATAAGGTTTGTCAAACACAAAATAATTTAGTACACTTTTAGTAAAATACAGTTGCATTATTAATTTGATTAGTTTATTACATCCAAAAATCTAACAATATACACAAGACAAATAAAAATACAATCTAAAATATCATTTTATCTAAAATTGTGTATTTAGATGGACCTTAAAGGACAATAAAAAAATTGAAATTTGAGTATGAATTATATTTGGTACATTAGTCAATTTTTGGTTTTATCATGTATTAGTGGCTAAATACATTTCTTTATCACAAAAACCTACAATACTTAAGCTTCAGGGCCTTTTTAAGTTGATTATAATAGGAACAGAATAGTGTAATAGGCTAAATTCAGATATAGTAGACCATCTTTAGATATTAAATGTGAAATTTCTATATGTAAGATGACATTATTAGGTACCCCCATGCTACTAATAGTCTTTTTTGTTTTCTGAAATCATATTTGCACAATATCAATGGTTCTCAACGTGGGCTACGTGTACCCCAAGGAGTGACAGAACTCTTGGGGTACATGAAAATATTTGAATAATGGTGGAAAAAGCTACATATGCAAGCAGTGTAAGACAAAATATGAGTTAAAAGTTTTGATATTTGACCTTGAGAAAATGATTTCAATTTCAAACATAAAAGAGTTTTATATTATTATTATTAGCACCGCATCTTACTACCCATTCGGGTTATACGCACTTACGCTAATGTGTAATAGAAAGGTGATTGTGAGATGTAATGGAGGACCTACAGTTTAACGTGGGATCCGAACCACGGTGGAGGCTTGGCTTTCCACACATTCACAAGTTGTGATTAATTCACGTCTTGTCAGAGGTGAAGGAAGGGTTTGGTAATCAGATAAATCTACGCCGGGACCGAGGATTGAACCCCGGACCCACAACACAGAAGTCCAACACCTTACACCTAGACCACTAGGTAACCAACAGTTTTATAAGTATTAATAAATTAATTAATTTAATGTAAAGAATATATTGAAATTTTGCTAAAAAAAAGTTTGGGAACCACTGCACTATATTAATATAGTCTGACAGTGGTTAAAAATGAGTGTCTTTAACATTAAGAGTTTGTATATTAAAACAGTAACTCTATCAGAACATTAATATCATGATATCATCTATCATTTATAAAAAAATATGAAATCAAATACTTTGGTTTAATATGGTTCACCTAAGCTCACAAGTACCTCATGTTGAGGCAGTGTCTTCTGATTAGGTGCAAATTCCAATAAGTGATAAGGTATATACTGCCAGTAAATAACCCATGATTCAGCAGGGAACTAATAAATGTTCATAGGAAGGGCCTTAACTGACCAATAGAAAATACTAGATCTACTTTCACTTATTCATACATCAACCCATGTGATCTGCAGCTGTCACTTTTGATAGATATTATCATTACTTATAAAATAACAATAAAAATACAGTGAAATGTTATCAATGTATGCTGATTGCAGAAAATTAAATGTTAGTACTCTCTAAAAGTCTTTTATTGAGATTATACTGTAAAATTAGTAGTTTATAGTACTTGTTTAGAAAATGTAGGATCTCTGCATGGCTTAAGGATTTAATTCATAATTATATTCAAACAAATGCTCAGTGGGTAGGGGCGTTCTGTCATGTTGTGTTGTAATATTAGAATTGTTAATGTATGCCAAGTGGGGGAAGGAAGGAATAGCATAGGCCTAATGTAGTATATGGACAACCCCTTAATTAGATCATTAAGTTAAAAAATAAGTGAAAGTTTTTAAAGTGTTCTTTCAAGCCAGAGATTACCACATATTTCATCTCTCAATTACTTTCCATTAACATTATCACTCGGGTCATTATCATTTAATATTGGGAATGCATCCACTTGGTTGGCAATCTGAACTTCAGCATCAGGATGATTATCCATCGCAGGTGGTTCAAGATGAGTCAGATCATCTTCATCTGCCAAGTTATGCAACACACAGCACACATGGATAAGCTCCACCATCCTTCTAATATTTCGAAGCTTTAGGTGGTAAAGTTGACGAAAGCGTTGCTTCAGCCAGCCAAAGGCATGTTCCACCATAATCCTACATGAACTATGCACTGTGTTAGTGTCTTTGTTGGCTTGTCAAATGGCCATTATCTCTATAGGGAGTTAATAAGTTGGGAAGGCATGGATATGCACTGTCCCCAAGAATATAGTCACCACCTGGAATTATATATAGTTGGAAAACATATTTAGGAAAAACCACCTTCAATGGACCTGGCCAGGATCGAACCCTGATCTCCCCGTCCTCAATAGTCAAGTATACGTCAAGAGTAGTGTCATAGTATATTCGGCCCCCAAAGTGTGTGAGAACATAATGTTTGCCGTATAAATGTATAGGTCCCCCTTCGCCCCCCATTACGCTGTACCTGTATGGGCTACATGCATATGATAATTATGTTAATGGAGTAAAGATGAGGAAATTAAAATTTAGAGAAAATATACCCTACACACATTTGTTTGTAGGGAGAGTAGGAAACCATTTAAGAAAAATCACTTTCAGTGGATCAAACTGGAACTCAAACCAGTCTCTCCCTGTGATAGTGACACCATAAACCCTGCTGCGTCTGAAGCGAGTGTATAAAAGTTGTTCAAACCACTTAAATAGCTTCCAAACACTTATCTCAGGACAAGCACACCTTACCAACCAAATTACATTTACAATTATTAAAAACTACTTAATAAATTAAATATACCTTGGCAGAGCTCATCAAGATCTCTTGCTATGGGAGAATTGGAGAACACTCTGGCATCGTGAACTGAGCCAGGGTAGCCAACAAATACATGTACATGAAAAAGGGAAATTTCTTGATATATCAAGAAATTTCCCTTTTTCATTCACAACTCCTTGCATCTGAATAGAAAAATATTTTTTTCTATTCACATATGCATCTTTGTCCTCACAGGGTCGATCTATTCTTATGTGTGATCCATCAATTAAACCTGAAATAATTAATTTTATTTGTTATAATAATTTATATCTAATATACTGTACTTGCCCTAACTGGCCTCAAAGCACCCACACAAATATTCTGCATCTTAATTATATAAATTATAAAATGACATTGTGTAGTCCTTTGGGTCAAAAGTATGCTTTTGAAATATGTTTTTCTGCCTGATTTAGGTAGCCTATTTAATTACAGTTGGCGAAATATTTAGAGGTTATAGGCCTACAACAACTCACAAATGACATTGTGTAATCCTTTGGGTCGAAGGTATGCTTTTGTAATATGTTTTTCCTCCTGTGTTGGATATTTTATTACAGTTGGTGCCACATTTAGAAAAAAATTTACAACTCTTGAAATCACTTCATAGAGGGTACTTAATGACACATTGAATCTGTCTGCAACATCACGATATGAGGCTGTCTGATGGCCTACAAACCAAAAAAACACCAGAAGGTGCTTCTTGGCACTCAATGCTTGGGGACCTCCATGACCTGCAAAATTAATCAGAGTGTTTTGGCACAGTAATTAACAAGGACAGTATTAGGCATATAATTTATGTCGTAGCATAATTAAACGTAACATGGTATTCATTCAATTTTCAGAATATGATATCTAGATGCAGCTACATATATACTTAACAAGTATAATAACTTTGCTATTTAATTAATCATGGTACTATTAAGTATTGAAAGCTTTGGTTAACCTTTTAATTAACAAATCAAATGAGACTGTCTAGACTGTCCGATATTAGTGACTTTTAATCAATGTTGGTGGTTGAAAGTGGACTCCTATAAAAATAAGGGGAAAGTTAAATATCATGTAGAACAATAGGCCTGCTATTTCACATACCTTTCAATGATAGCATAGTGGGTGTATTCTCTAATCTGGTCACAAGGTCATTAGTAACCCCTTTTCATAGCCGAAAGTGAGTTAAAAATTCTAGGTCACTATATGCAGGAACTACCTCCTCCACATAATTGGGAATAGCTGTTCTACTTTTTCTTTCCAAAACTTGCAAAAAAAATATCACGTAGTCCACCATTGAGAATTCCTGAAATAGATTAATCATGTTTTATAAAATTGTGTTAAGATAGAAAGTAGGTATAATTAGTTGTATAGGTATTGTATGAGTACCATAGTCACAGGCCTACCTCACATTCTTTTGTTCATGCATGAGCTTTTATTTTGGGCCTGATTGCCAAACCCTTCCTTCGCCTCTGACAAGACGTGTATTAATCACAACTTGTGCCAGGCCTCCACCTGTGGTTCGAATCCCACGTTAAACTGTAGGTCCTTCATTTCATCTCACAATCACCCTACCATTACACATTAGCGTAAGTGCGTACAAACTGAACGGGTAGTAAGATGCGGTGATAATAATGATAATAGTTATATATTTTGGGGCCCCTCACTCTATAGCATGTTTTTGATTCAAACATTTTCTTATCAGCTTGAAAGAAAATATTTACAAGACAAGAGTTTAAGAACGGTAAATGTGGTGGCCCTACAGGTTAAACATTTAAATTTGAATTAACTTGACGTGTTTTTAACTGTTAAATAAAGAAGTATACTCATCAAAAAGAACAATATGACCTAAGAATGAATTTGTAAATAATAGTTTTGGTCATCTAAGGGGGCATGACATTATGAAAGTTTGACGTTTCCCACTCGTTTTTAATAGTTTTACATACCTCCCCCATCAACTAATATTTCTGGTAATAAAATATTATTGAAAGCATCAACCACAGGCAAATCTTCATCTTCAGAGTCTTCAGAAGTTTCACTTTCGATTTCATTTAGGAGGTTAAAAACAAAGTTCGCTTCCATCTTTAAAAATTGGACTGAACTGAAAAGAGTGAAAACGTGTTCGTTTCGCCTCGGAGAGAACAGGCTGTTACATCAGTACCCTACAATCTCTTACATGGGAGTGGAACTGTTACAAAAAGTCGAAGCGAGCAAAACTAATAACCCACACCCTGTGAAAGTCATTGGATGACGCGAGCCCATTATCGAGTCGTTGACTTACCCTTTACAATGTTTCAGATTTACCGTTGATACACTGACCGAGGAAGAGAAATATCAAATTTAAACATCTGGTTCTAACCGTAGACCAGGTTGTTAATAGTAGCGACCCCATTATGGACTCGTTAACTCCTCGTGGTACTCGACCTCTTGATCTCATCGAATGTAAATTTAAACATCCGGTTTTAACCGTAGACCGTGTTGTTAATAGCCTTGACCCCATTGCCGGCTTGATAACTCTGTATTGTTGAACGGCAAAACCACCCTCGGTCTACCCGCTCTAGAAACGGTCTATACACGTACTAAAAGACCGTTATTCGGTACTCAATCCCAATGAATGCAGTCATGCCTACAGATCGAAGAAAAGGTTCCGGATGCAAAAGCCAACTGGTTGACGCAGGATTCAAAACTGTGATTCTTATTTATTATGAAATAATAAACTTCCCCATAGATTTTTCCTGTTGAAAAAAAACAAACTTTCTATATATTATCGCAAGTAAACTACGCTTAAATTATTTTATTTTAGATAAATAAATAAACTGAATTATTGATAATGTAAAAGAATAACTTATACCCCTAGAACAGTTCTCACAATTCCGTTGTAAGTGTGGCACTGGTGGGCACGATGACCAAGATGCGAGTCGCGTTTAGCTCAGTTTATTTCAATAACGAGACATTTGGAGTTCGATTTCCGGTTGAGTGTATTGAAACGGCTAGTTACTCACTACCCCTTAACACACGAAACACCGCGCAACCAGAGTGTCACGACATTGTCACGCCATCTGTTAACAAAAAAGTAAGTACTAGAGGGCCCGTTTAATGTAATAGCGATATAAGTGCTGCACCCTTCCCAAAGTACAAAATCCTAAATAAATAAATTAAATAGCTATTGCGCAGTAAGTGTTAGAATTTAAATTGAATCTATATCGAATATGAAACAGGTATTTAGCTTAGCATTGCTTGTAGCTGGAAGTCCTTGGTTCAAATCTCACCCACGTGGACAGAGGGCTGTTCTTCCCTAAGTGTTAATCCCACTGTCTGAGTGTCAAATTGCCAAGTTCTAGATCATGATCTGGTACACATAGTATTTATAGATCACACAAACCTGAAACATTTTATCACCGCGTCTTACTACCCGATCGGATTATGTGCTTAGATACTAATTACGCTAATGGATTAGGAATTGGGAAGTTTGAACCCGCATATGCGTAGATGGAGAATGAAAAACTACTCCCTGGTCTATGACAGCACTCTCGCAATATACTTAAGTGAAGGGGTTCAAATCCTGGTCCACTGGATGCCACCATCTTTAGTCAGTTAGGGGTCCCGAGTAAGTCACACACCCGGTGTGCCACCAACCGTGAACAGAGCGTCGACCAGGCACGTCCATACTTGTTAGCTGCTAGAAGATTTATGATGAATAACGGAACCTACATAAATCTGATGAGGATTGCGCAGTCACAGATGTGCATTGCACTACCTAGGCCATTGGCATAAAGCTTGAACTACGCTCAACAGCTTACCACTAAGCTCCTGACGAGTAGAAACATGTTTTTATTCAGGGCTTATTTACACTAATTGTATAGGACCAAAGAAGGTATAAAGCATAACTTTATATATGTTGTTCTCTCCACCGTGTGGCCACAACCCCAAGGGTCAGTGGCCTCCTAGTGATGCCTTAGACTAATAATCTCTGCCTTAGACCATGCGTTCCCCTCGATGCAAGTATACAAAATTAAATGGCACGAGCTAAAATCGGAAAAGTTTTCAATAACTGTGTTCACTCTGATTGAGATCGCTTGAGGAGACATTTATTACAACTGGTACGAGATAAGATCTTAAAGGGGGAAAACATTACTAGCCATCCGCGGGGGCAATTATAAATTTGAACATACTTTTAGCGTTAATTGACCACCCTTGAGGACTTTGCACCTTGTCTAATATTAAGACAGTTCCTATATAAACAAATTTTCATAGGAAGGTACTTTTAAATTGATGGTAAACTAATTCATCTCTGACCAAGGATCCTCAACTATATTTCACGTCGTCGGTTTCTATGTTCTTGCTCGGACAATGTTAAGAGATTATAACCTCCTCCTACAAAGGACAGAGTTTAGTGCACAAAAAATTGTAACTGAAATTGCTGAAGGTCCTTGCTAATATCCTCAAAGTCTAGCTTATCAGTATTTAGAATGGTGGATTACTACCCGCCAGAGACCAACTACCTCCTTATGTCGCAAAGTGATTGAGCACCCGCATTCGTGCGTCCCCCCTGCTAATAGCCGCAAAGTTAATACTTACTACCCATCCTGTGCACAAACCGCAGATGACAAGGGAGGAAACCGGACGAATCCAAGATTCTTTTGTTCACAATTTATTTATTTAGTTAACCCGTAGTATCCTGTGATGTTCTTATTCCTTTATAAATTTATAACTCATAAACAGATCGGCTGTATATTAAATAATTATTTTCTAGACTACCATAATTAATGATCACCTTATATAATAATTTAATGTTGAATATAAAAAAAGACAATACGCAATAATATGTTTCACTATTAACAGTTTTTTTAAAAATTTCAATTGTGTTGAGACGTTTTAAAACAATAAGCGTGAATGAAAATTAATATTACTCCCTTGATGATGAGACAATTAGTATTTTCCCGAGTCTGTTTCGATCTAAATTAGAAAGGACGGGTCAATGGTTCTCTAGAGAAAACGGGATTTGCTTTATATATATATATATATATATATATATGGCTGATTTAGATTAACCCTGTCTTCTTCACGTGAAAATAATAAAAAGTTACGGAACCGTTTATTAACAAATACAATGGAACATTCAGCAACATCCACACAAGGTATTTCAATTATCTTATTTCATAGCTTAAAAAGTGATTGATTTAATTATAAATTGAATGTGTATTTGCCAGGGTTAAGTTTGTGACTGTTCTAAAAGCTAACATTTGTTTAATCTATTCATAAACCATGTTTGAGTCAACATTTTGGTCTAACCGGTTATCGGACATCATAGGGTTGAGTCAACTATTTAATTTTAAGTTGGCTGTTTATTTTCTAGGGTTAAATTTGTGGCTGATATAAACATTGCTTTTTTTAAATTCCGTCTATAAATCTATGTGCATTGAATAACGTTTCCTTAATCTATTCATAAACCATGTTTGAGCTAACCGATTATCAGACATTATCTGGCTGATCCAGTTACTATGCCTTCTGGTACTTACTTCTCACTTAATTATAATATATAAAGGAATTTAGAAAACATTTGAAGTATATTCTAAATTAAATCTAGTCTAAAGCATCTAATTAAAAGTGTCCGGTAACACATCTTACTATTTGTATGATTGGTTTACACGGTTAATGAAGGCAGAATTCAAAGAAAATCTACACACACACAAACGAGCTGTCCCGTTGGCTACACTACCCGTGGCTCAGTGTCACGATTGACGAGTTATATATATATATTAAAAACTCGTAAGATTTGTGAAATGCGCTAATAGGTATGGGAGTGTTAAACATTACAACAGAAAACTTATAGCCATAGGAATGGTTTGACTTTTAGATTAGCTTACAGTTGTTGCGAGGAAAGCCTATTTAAGGGCTTCATAATATTGTCTAGGGATAGCAGGAAACTACCCTAATATTTCCCCCGGATGTGACCACTAATGATGTGTAAAAGTAGGTCAATAGGAATGACGCACGTTACTATTTGTTTGTGTCCTGTGAATACATAGGTTACAAATAAAGGGTTTGTATACAGGAAATTACTTTTGTATTCTTAAGCGCCTCACACACCATTAGCGAAGAAGAGATTCATAATCGTGGTTCGAACCTGAGTGGAAATTTTTACGCTCAACGAGGACGGTGATGGGAGATCGTGGTTCGAACCCTTTCAGATGCAAAGCTGGTGTTCCCCCCCTCCCTCATAAGTATAAGTTCATAACACTCTAAATATATTACAATTATTAAAGAGTTAGTAAATTATAGGTCTGTAGAAAAAACTCCAATATAAATTAAATAATATACTCTGTTTAACATGGGTTATATTGGTATAGCGAGCACCTGTCAATTCAATTCTATTTTATCGTTTAGATGAGAGAATCTATGTTTGACCTTGGTAGGGTAAGCTATAAGTTAATACACCTTAGGAATATCTTATATAAATATAAATATATTTCTTAGAGCCTGATGATATTAGTGTTATCTTATAAGTATTGATAATATTTATCAAACGCATCCATTATTACGGTAAATAATGTATTGTGATAAAAATGCGCTTCAGATATTGATCTACAGGGGATTCGTCCTCTAATTTTAAAATATTCATTATTTATGTCAGAATGTGGATACACAACGAGGGACTTGCTCCACGCCTCAAAGGACAACCCTGAGAGCATTCTGCTCTTTGGCCCGCCACCGGTGGCACAGGACTCGCCTCCAACTACCAATGGGCTAGCTCTCCAGCAGTGGGATTACAGCATATCTGCAGAGGGTCGTGACGCTCCATCACCATACTTCTATGTACGCCACCTCTCGCAACGCCGCACTCCCCCCTCATCACCAACATCACCTGACACCCCCTTCAGCATCAGATTGCGCACATTCGGCAGAAACAATTACCCAAGACGCCCTCCGCAACAGGTAGACAATCAGAACACTATCCTCCAACCACAACCAAGATATTGGACCCTTTACAAAACACCCCGCTCCATTCCTACTATAAGGAGCTGCCCCAATAGACCTGTGTGCGTCGTCAAACCCATGTCAAGGGTGGTGGTTCCATAGTGGGTATGTGATATTTTGAGTTGGTTGCATTTTTTTGTTTTTTTACCAAAACCTTTTATGATTTAAACGTTTTAAATTCTTTATTTTTTATATCCATCAATATTAACTACAGACACTCCAACTGAAGATAGTGGTTCGGATATCTATATGGGCACTGTAATGAGAAATCTGATGTCCCATTATTCCTCCATTGATATATAATAATTAAACATTGCACTATGAAATTATTTTAATCAGACCTTTTCTATTTATTAAAAATGTATTAATATTAAATATATCTTAGTTGCACGACAAAACCATTTTTAGGGGGGGACTGTTTGATTTGACAATTAATACTATATTTGTTCTTGGAGGAAAAGAACTTGTATAGCTAGCTAGCTAGCTAGTGACTAATTTTTAAATTCGATATTTTACAAAATGAGTCTAACTATTTGATCCCAAATGACTTCCTTGGTATCACTGGAACTCTTTTACATTATAAATATTACAGTTTATTTATTTATCTAAAATAAAATAATTTAAGTGTAGTTTACCTGCAACAATATATAGAAAGCTTGATTATTTTTAAATTAACAATAAACATCTATGGGGAAGGCTTTTTTTTTCATGACAAAATAAGTAACACTTTTTTTTTACAAATTATTAAATAATTTATTTTTTGAAAATTTAAATTTTGTTAAATATATATTAGAAAATTTTTTGTTCAATGTTTATATTTACAGATTGGTTATTGTGATCAACAAATGTTGTGTTGGTTTTTATGAATACAACATAGAAATTATTATTTGGTCCTCTATTTCAATCAGAAATATTATTATAGAATAACTATTAATTTTTTTCAAATTTGGGTATATTCTATTTAAATTAAATAACAAATAATTTGTTTGTTTCATTAAAAACGCCTTAATTAGACTTATAAATTACGTTATTATTGTTACTCGACCGGATTTCCTCAAGTAGGTGTATTAAAAAAAAGGAAATATATTATAAATAATAAGATGAATAATATTTAAAACAATGTTTACATATCTTTATTAGTATCATTTTCATGGTTTGAGCTATATTTGTGAAAACTTTTATTAGTGTAAATAAATATTATAAAAACCGCTATGTTTGTGTTTTAACATCTACACCCAAATACCTCTCCCTCTCCTATCCTATGAATACAAGCTTATTTTACTTAGAAGCTCAGTCTCAAATATTATAGATAAGTTGAAACAATTCAGCCCATTTACTTTCTCTTTGGGTAGCAATCTAAAGTCTACGAAGTAAACACAGTACTTATTAATTGGGCACCTGTAAAATTACATTAATTTTATATATTTTATTACGTGTTACAAATAATTTGTTTGTTTCATTAAAAACACTACAATTAGACTTATAAATTATGTTATTTAACTAGAGCTCCTCAATCACTGCACTAACAAAAATGGGAATATATTATAAATAATTACATGAATAATATTTAAAACAATGTTTCCATTTGCTTCAGGTCTTTGATTTTCCAACCAACTTATTTAGAGATTAAAAAATAATAACATTTTATTGGCAGTTTGTTTAATTGACAATCAGCAATTGTTTAATTTAAAACATTCATAACAACAAACAGCAATATTATTTAGGTCTTGTGACCAATACATAGCAAGAAAAAACATATAAAATACATCTACCATCTATAAAGTGAGCAGGAGCCCTCTGAAAAATAGTTCAAGACACGTTGAGAGGCACTAGAGCGTATATTGACAATGTCTCCACAGTTTTTACCAGGTAATATTAATCTTCCAACAAACTCAAGCACAATAACATTCGGTTCATTGATGGTCTCTTCCGATAGCACAACGTTATAACTTTTGTTTTTCTCAAGTTCGTTTAAGCACTTGACACGTGTATGAGCGATTTGTCTGTTTAATGTAATTAAGAGTAACAAAAAAAGTAATTAAATTTCGGAGGACCAGTTTTAGTTACACTAAAACAGAGACGGGAGTTGAACGTTGGTTTAATAAGATGTAATGTGTAGATCCTACCTTGAGAGTTGTCTTGACAGGAGATCCAATAATACCTGGGAGCGATGGTCTTGATATTCTTGACGAATATTAGTTTGCAAGAAGAGCTCCCCTAAACACTCGCGTTTAATAAGTACATACTATATATATTAAATATAAACACACAGAGAGAACATTAACTTATCATTTATTGAAGAGTTGCACACTAAAATCACCTTCTACAGAGTTTTTGGTGAGTTCATTTCCAAAAGAAACTGAGCAAGAGAGGTTCACCGAGTTGTGCTAGAGATTGGAATTCAATGACCACTGTTTGAGACGGAGGAGCGACACGTGTGTGTGTGTGGGCTTGCTTGGGCTTAGGAGGGAAGAGGGGTGGCTAATTCCAAGAAATCTGCAGTTGAAAAGGGGGAAATAGGGTTAGAAATAACCATATGAGACTAGCGAATCTTGAAATATGCAACAAACTAGTGAATCATGAAATATGCAACAACACGATTGTATTCCTCTTTCTCGATCAAGTATAACGCACTGCATAATACCTCCTCGTCCCAACAGGCATCCTGGTGAGCAGCATTTGGAGGTGTTTGATGATATTGATGTTTGTGTCGAATAAGATTGGAGAGCTTTCTAAACGTTCTGTTGGTTCCACTATGCACATGTATTAACTGCTCCACTGCCTGATGTTGTTAACTGCTTGCCTCTTAAACGCGTTCAAAGTTAACAATGGTAGGTGAACCGGGTTTTACTCTGGTGCAGGTAAATACCAGTTTTTCTTTATTAAGCTCGCACACGTCTTCATCTCTTAGAGTACCAAAACGACAGGGTAAAAATACATAACACTCGCCCTCTAAATACGCTATTAAGCGTCTCCCGAACTTTGTATTGACCGCTTTTAATTTATCCACCGAGTACTTTTGATCTACGGTTATATCACACAATTTTATGGTCTGCACGGCATCAACAATATTTACCAGCTGCTGTAACTTGTTCCTCTTGAACCGCTCTACAAACGCTTATAAATAGGCAACCAAGTGGGTGCCCCTCTTTATAGCCGCCCCCCTCGATCAACGTCCCACTGTACGAGAAGAAGAAGAACAGGGTCAATGACCTCAATTTCTATTCTTGACTCGACTCGTCTTCTTGAGTCGCAAAGCTGTCGCAGGGGAAAACCCATTGCGACATAATAAAACGTACTGATATACTCTTGTCTCGACTCGTCTTGTCGAACCGCCAAACGGGCGCCAGGGTTGGGATGACGTCATTGGAAAAACCCCGTCTGCCAAGTTCCCGATCTATTCTTGGCCTGACTTGTCTTGTCTACCCACCAACCTGGTGCCAGGGAAAACCAATGCGCCATCATTCATGGACACGATCTATTCTTGTCTTGTCAACCCACCAAACTGTCTCCATGTATTCAGCCCTGTTATATATTATTTCATCAAAATATATTTGCGAACATTAAATAATGGTATTATTTATGAATTTTTGTAAAAGTTATATAAAGAAACATTACATTTCTTTGTTGTTTAAGCGGTATCGGGGTTGGATACACGTTATGGCAGTTGGGGGTCATTGATTCGAATCAGGCTCGGGGGAGGGTGGTATTATACTCTCCCTTACTCCACATACACCCTGGAACAATTCTACCTTACTCCTCCGGTCCATGATGGATACACACATCCATGCATTGTGACAGAAGATACCAAACAATACATTTTAGTAGACTTTTGTTGTGGGGATAGTGGCCCCTAACTGTGGATTCCGAGGCCCCTGATTGTGCATAATTAGAGCTGTGTCAATGCTCTCTAGCTGTGGAAAAAAAACAGGTGTTGCAATGACGTCATTGGAAAAACCCTGGCTGCCAAGATTCCGATCTATTCTTGTCTCACCTCGTCTTGTTGGCCCGACATATTTGCGTTAGGGAAAACCCAGGTTGTCGAGGTCACGATCTATTCTTGTCCTGACTTGTCTTGTCAACCCATCAGACTGGTGCCAGGGTTGCGACACATACCTCTAAAAAGGGGAAAGTGAAAAGGGGGGCGGGTCTCAAGGCAGGGGGAACCACTTATCACGATCTTTCACAAAACGGTCATCAGGGCAGGTTCGTGCTCCTTGTTCCTGGACAGTCCGAAAGAGTTTTGTGACGGAAGAGCCAATGTTCATTCTAGCCCCGACAGCCATAGCGTGAGCTTTGTGCCAAAACGTCACGGACCGTTTGCTCCCCCCAATCAATGAATAAAAACTCCAACACCTCAATCCTATCCAATAATTAATTAACAATCATTAATAATTAATCATTATGAACCAACATGTCCGGGGATGGTAGGTGAGGGTGTGGTAGGCGGGGGTGTTGTAGGGGGAGGACATTTCGACGAGGGAAGGAGGAGGGGATGGGGAATAATGGTAAATCAAACGGATGTGGAAAGTAGGTTAATTGACATCACAATACTATCTCGCGGTGTGACGTAGTGTGACAGGTGACCCACCGGGATACTACATTATTTTCGTTATTTTAAGAAATAAATAGCCGAGAGTGGGACGGATATTGTAAATTAAATGTATCTACCCACCATTCATTTTATCTCACATTTATTCTTCATGTACTATCGTTCCGTAGTCCAAAGGAATAAACTACATAGCTAAAGTTGTCTAGTCACCATGGTCGCTCTATTTGACCAGCTACACAACACACCCAACACCATCGGTCCCACACATCCAAACGTCAACCATCTGAGTGACTGCGTGCCCAAGACTCGCCACCAGAAGACACTAGCATCGGACATCCAGGTGAAAGTGATCCTCCTTACACGGAGTGCGGTGAGGATCAATGTTAAACCTTATGGGAGAAAGTGAGCCAGAACTCTTAATTCAACCACTACACAGATCCTAACCGATCTCTTTGGAAATTTTTTTGTACTACTTTGTTTTAAATTAAACCTAAATAAAAAAGTTAGGTGGATTCTTAACAACATATTTCGCTTTAGCTATGCTAAATTATTAAGTGTCAGTGAAATGGGAAATTAGAAAAGCGTAAAATAATCTAGCTCCACCTAGCTTTAAAAAATTACAGTACATTATTTGATTGCAAAATATAAATCCATTTATTTGCGAGGTTTTTAAGTGTGGGAGCAATTTGTTTGAAATTATTAAATTAGTTCAAAAGTTTAGAGGGTACAAGCAGGCTATTAAATTGAATAAAGGAAAAAAGTTTTGATGCATTGGATGGTTATTATAATTTTAAAAATCACGCTATTGATTGTGTTAGATTTTAACTATTAAGTTGATACAGAAGCGAATAGTGCTGATTCAACAGTAAAACTATTAACGGATTAATATAAACATACAGGGATGATAAAGCTATGTTTTGAGGAAATGCATCTTCACTTGTTTGTGGATAAGTTTGGGCCTTGAAAATAATTTAGAATAAAATTCTAGCAGTAATCTCATATGAGATTTGAACCCTGACCTCCCCGTTCACATCATGTTGGCGCAATGCGAGTGTTTTAATTAGATCCATTGGCCACAGCTACGTTAATCGACCACCTAATTATGCTGTATATGATGAAAGGGAGTATCTATGGCAATTTTATTTTATAAAGTTCTGCATGTTTGGTTTTATGGTTTCGCTGAATCTTGGCCTAATTAACAAATCCAAGCAAAAATAATGTAAAGAATGAGATTTATGGAAATGCACCGGCGTTTTATTGAATAAAGAGTGGTAATTCATTAATCAATTAATCCATCTCTAATTTATTTCTCTGGTATTAAACCCTGACCTCCCCTTCAGAAGCAAGCTAACTAACTACTAAACCGGGTCATTATATTGAATAGATAAAACTTGTTATAAATTTAATTTTATATTTGAGTAGAAATAAATTCCCAACAATCATAAAAATGTGTTTGAGAATGTATTGATCTAGTTGTTTAGTACTAAGAGCGCACCTTTTTTTATTTAAGTTAATTACAATAAATATATTTAAATTGAAATCTTTTCTTCTGATAACATGAGCCCACTTTTCACGAAGATTAATATTTTTAGGAATTGAAAATAGCTGTACTTTAGGTGTGTCCGAATAATGTCCACTGCAGTTGGGAACACAGCATTTAAACACCATAATGATAGTTAAATATCTTAATATTTACATTGTATAAGACAAAGCACATTGTAAAACTATACTAAAAAACTTAAATACACTTATATTATAATATTTACGTTAATGTAACACTGTTCGTTAGCATGCCTTTACTAGAACTAGCGGAAAAGCCGTTGGAACTTTGAGTTTGATATAACCGTTGAATGTATATATACTACAAGAAGTCACCAGCCCAGCTAAAAAAACTAACGAGCTTAAATTAGTAGAACATATCTCGCTGCTAGGATCGCTTGTGTTCTCCAGCACCAGAAAGTGTCACTCTGATAGCATAGGGCACAGAGAAGGAAAGAACAGAGCCACAAACCCTAGGTTAAAAATGTTGCACTCCTTTTCGAGCCTTTACTTCCTCAACGTTGGGATCTATAGGTGCGATCCCCAGTGACTACAGTGCAATCAAGTAAGCATTTTTTAAGCGACTCACTTTAAACTCAAATGTACTAGAAGGCAGATACAAAATATTAGCTCCTGTCGGTTGGCGGTCACCGAGAAAGCTTCAGTTAGTGCCCTCCTCCGTCTCTAACCCCTCACCTCCTCGTCATAAGTACCCTAATCCTGCCACACAAATAAGTTTACTACGACTGCACATTACAAAGAAAACTTGAAACACAATGGACCTTTTTTTTAACTAAGAAATTAGCAGTCAACTACAATTATTCATTAAGAAGCACTGAGAAGAATTGCAGACATTTATAAATACCAATTTATTTAAGATGTGGCTAGATATTTTTTAATATTGTTCTCATCAAAATGAGGGTAAGAGTTCTGACCAGTTAAATAGTTTAAATTTTAATTATAAAGTGTGTTTTAAATTTGTGATTTCTTATCTGGAACCGTAAAAAACAACCCCACAAATTGTGACCCTATCAAAACATGATTATTTGATAGAGGAAGGCTGGATACCATACTGCGTGGCCACTAATGCAGTTCTATAATATATATTTCATCCTATGTATTTAAAATCATTAATGTATACTTTAAATAATTTAAAAATTGGTGTAAATTAAAATTCCCACACTTAAGTAATTAAAGTTAAAACAAAAATATTGGGATGGTTTTAAATAGTTTTAAGGGTTTCTGTTATTTAAAATTAAGTAGCAAACACTAGAGTTAAACGATTGTATTTTGTGTGAGTATATGGATGAAGGCCGGATAGTAATATAAATATATTGCAAACAAACGGGCCGGTCAATTATGTCTCGCGGGTCGTTTGTTTGTGTGTGTTTGTGAATCTAGCCTTATCATTCGACCTTGAAAGGGAGTTCTCTTTAATAATAAAAGTTAAATCAGTTCGAAATTTTAATTAATCATATAGGAGACACATGTATAGATAACACTATATACAATTTATTGAAGCAATTATTCAACATATTATATACGAGTACCCTACACTTTACTTATCTAAAAAGTTAGCAAGGTTTCTTTTATGATTTACTAGCAATCCTGCATGGCTTTGTCCGTGACCCCTTGCTATATAAGAATTATATAG
>CABFVX010002974.1:69426-97830 GCA_902151425.1 Timema shepardi | reverse complement strand
TCCACTGTGGCTGCCTTGATAGCTCCATTTCTTATCTCGGCAAGCGACAGTGGCGGCTAGAACCGGGAGGCGGAGGAGCTGCGCACCCCTCTGACAAAGATTCGGCCACTTCCCGAGATATGAGCCTGGAATGGAGGCGTGCATCAACATTTGGTATGAACACACAACTTTAAGATGTGGATGAAGAGGCTATTGATACGTGTATCAAGGTTGTTACGAACCTGCGCTTTGGATTGAAAGCTATCAGGGGAGGCGGATGCATATGATAACATTACCAGCGAAGTGGTATTTTATTATATAATTCAGCATGGTCGCAATCACATTATTTGAGTCATGGCAACAACAAATAATAAATGTGCTTTCCTCCATTAAAATAAAATCATGCCGGTGGGCATGTGGTCTAATTGTCGGGATCACTTATTCTAGTTTGCTTGTGACGGGTAGATCTGGTTTTGAATCTTTGGGTGTACTGAGGGTGATATTTGCTAAATGGTATTCTCTCTTTCCCTGTATGAAAACAGAAACATATTTCCTCCAAACTTCCCAACCCCTACCTAATTTACTTACCTATTCTATGGTATTAAGATCTCGAAAGTTCCCTGACGGACTTACATAAGTACGCCACCTATCCTTATCTTGAGCTAGCTCTATCCAGTCCACCTCACTACACCTTATCCCTATCTCCAACTAGCTCTATCCAGTCCACCTCACTACACCCAATCCCTATCTTGTTAGCGTAATCACCGCGTGGTACTACCATTTCAGATTTACGCATATACGATGACTACTCTAATGGGACAGGCAGGAGAGAAAGGAAGTGTTTTAGATGTTACATACCCGCATTTGCGTGGAAGAAGACTGAGAAACCATTTATGGATAACTACATTCATTGGACTCGTTCGGGATTCGAACCTCGATCTCCCTGTCATCGGTGGTTTAGTTTACTGATAAGAGTGGTGGGTTAGACCACGCGGCCACCGAAGCGGGTACGTAAATTATTGGGTGAACATTCTGGAACGAGGTGGCTCGTTTGTAACCAAAGCAAACATATCGTTACTTAATTATTTAATAAACTTTTTCTAATTGAACTAATTGATGACATAACTGAGTCTCTCCGGAACCAGATCCATCTGTAAACAATGCTTTCAATTAACACGGCGCTCCCCCAATTGTTTATTTCCGGTCTCGACGGATGGAGGACGGCCGAGTCGCCACGACCGTCATGGATGGCACGAAGAAATAAAAAAGGTGCTGCGTCCGCGTGGACGAAAACTCAATTTATTTCCTATCACCGCGTTTTAATACCTGTTCAGGTTGTAAGCAGATATGGTAATTACTCTAATGGGGTAGGGATGAGGAAGGAAACCTTTTAGAGGTAATATACTCGCATTCGCTTGGAAGGAGAGTGGGAAACGATTTTTGGGGAAAAAACACCCCTCATTACTCCCGACAGGAATTATAACCCCGATCTCCCGCGTCATCGGAATTCTAGTCTAACACGAGAGTGTCACTTTAGAACAGGGGTAGGTAAGAGGTAGATCTCACGGATATTTTCATTCGATCACGTGAGGGATCTTTAACGTCGTTAAAAGTTGATCTTTGAGTCTTCTAAGCTCGCAAATTTATCAATAACTTTTCAAATAATAATTTAGTATGCTCGCTTGCTTGAGGCGCTCGCGACGTAAGAGACGAGAAAGCAATAAACTAGGTTCATATGACATAAGAAAATCCCAACTTTATTCTATTATTTCTGACAGCACTTGAGATGTATCGAGATGTAAAGGTAAAATAGATCAAGTACGTTTAGTAGTTTGATGGATTAAATAGCCAAGTTATTTCTCATTTGTTAATTACGGTTCTAGCCATGTCTTAATATTATATTCTTTCAATTGAAAAAAAATGGCACACTGAAACGGGATTGAACCCGAGAACTTTGGCCTAGGACGCCAATCCTTTTACCACTGAGCTATCCAGAATTCGTCCCTCTTCTTTGGTGCTGACTTCTGACAGTCAGCTTTTAGGTATATAACTAAATTTTGACTGTCAGAAGTGACAGCTGCTAAACACGTGTTTTTGCAGATCATATGGTTTGGCGTAGGGATACATAAGTTGGTCTGGTAACTTTTCAAAACCATCAGCTGTCACTCAGCCCCAAAGAAGCCATGGGGCTACTGTAGATATAATCCATTCACGGTAGGAATTACTCTTTGAAAGGTCTTTTTTCCTACCAATATCCTACTATATAATAGATTTCTGGTAGGGGAAAAGGCCTTTCAGAAATCAATTCCTACGCTGAACATCCTTTGAGTTAAGTCTTGTTATATGCTTAAAAAATGTTACCTCCAGACAAATTTTTCTTATATATATATTTTTTTTCAATGTGAATATGTGTACTGTGTGTGTTGGCAGGGATGGTGAGGCCTACGGTGGGACGGACGTTCGTCCTGACTCTCGCCGCAGGGATCATGTTTGGTTTCACCTTCGCCTACTTACTACTGGTCACTACAAACTATTCGTTGGTGGACATCAACTGGGTAGCGCCCAGGTAAACAGAACCTTTGTTCGCCCTTGGCTGATGATCCTGGATCTAACCCGGATAAATACCGGATTGGAGCAAGAATCTTAACTTTCTGGATAGTCGTACATTTTAAAAATTACACTCTACCACTGCACTATCTAGGATTTGTTCTATGCTCAGGATCATTCATCACTCATAGCTATTCTGTATAGCTCAGATCCGCCTCGGTGGCGTAGTCGGCTAACGCGCTTGTCGTGTAGAGCTTGACTGCTGAGGACGGGGAGATCGAGGCTCGAATCTCGTTCGGTTGATTTTTTACTAAATGGTTTTCCACTCTCCCTCCACGCAAATGCGGGTTCACTTCCTCACTTCCTTCCCAATTCCTAATCCATTAGCGTAATTAGTACTTAAAGCGTATAACCCGAACGGTTAGTAAGACGCGGTGCTAAATATTATTATGTATAGCTCAGTGGTAAGAGTATTGGCACACTAAGCTATGGATCCCGGGCTCAATTCCTGTATCCAGTTGTCATTTTTCAAATTTATCAATATTATAGTTGATGTGGCTACATCCGTAACCTGATATCATTTCCATCTCCTGAGCCTTTCCCCCTAACAAAACCAACCATTTTATGTTTAGTTTTGAGAAACTACCTGACTGGTTTAAGCTAATGTGTTGTGAAATAGTTGGCTCTCTCTCCCTCTTAGTATTTGTCATGTATTGCTAGGAATGGGACAGTTTCATATATGAAACAGGTCCATTCCATTCGAGTTTAGGTAGTATTTAGTATAGCACCGCACTTGAGGCATACTAAATTACTTTTCTGATAAGCCGCACGAAAAAAAATTAAGGTATATGATACTTCACCTCTAATTCTTTTTTATAAGGCCCTACAGCACTTTTACATTACCACAGCTTCTAATATGCAACATCATCATCATCATCATCATCATCATCATCATCATCATCAACTGTTTTCAGCCTGTGGTTGGGCTAGTTTAGTATTATTATTATTAGCACCGCGTCTTACTACCCGTTCGGGTTATACGCACTTACGCTAATGTGTAATGGTAGGGTGATTGTGAGATGAAATGGTTAGTTTAGTAAAATGCCTCCGTTTTCCTTTACCCTTCCACCATTCTTATGCCTCGAATTGCTTCTATTCTGCTCCTCCCATCTCTTTCTTGGCCTCCCTTGCAGTCTTTTTTTTTACACGCTTCATTTACATCATTTTCTTTGGCATCCTCTCTTTTTATATCCTCACTACATGCCCATACCATCTCAGTCTTCCTCTAGTATATCATTTACTCCTTATACCCCCCATTCTTTCCTGGATAACTTATATTCCCATGACCTCCACTTTACTTGTCTTTCTTATATTCATTGTCCATGTTTCTGCTGCATCTGTGACAATGGGTACAAAGTACGCCCTGTACAACACTTTCTTACACACTTCAAGGGCACTTATCTTCTCCATAGCAGGTCTCTTACACACCTATAGAACAACTCCCTCCTGTCCTCTTCTCAGTACATCTTTTCTACTCCCACCCTTCACCTCAATCACTCTTACAAGGTATTTTACACTCTGTACTTTTCTCAGCTCCAATCCACCTAACTTAATAGCTTTACTGTACTAGAACTTATCCTATTCTTTGTCATTACCTTCACTCCACACTTCGCCACACCCTTATATGTCACGACCATCTTAAAAGTCAGTATGGCATAAATTCTATGTGTCATTTTTTCTCCTCCCAGACTGATTTTTAAACGTTAATGTTGCTTTGTTTGCTTGTTTCCTAGATTGCCCCAGCCGTATGATCCTCATCACCACAGCGACCTTGAAAATTTAGAAAACATCCCTATGGGCTCTATGGGTGAGCACGGACACGATGAGGAGTTCCATAAAGGTACGCAGAAGGAAATTATCGATTGAATCAATTGTATTTATCTTATTCACATGTGATCTAATAAGTTTTTGTCACATACAAATTCACACAGACCTTAAAAAAATTAATTTTAAATTATTTATTTTAGAATTAAATTTCCCTCTAAATTGATTTAAAAGGGCTTATTTTATATGTGGTTTTTAATTGTATTAGTTATAATTTCTTTCGAACAGGTAGTAAACACTAATAATAATAATAATAATAATAATAATAATAATATAATTTCTTAAAAATATAACTTTACCATATATTTAGTGGATCTCACTAGCAACCCTTGTATAATTTCTTGTCGGGCTGATTATTAATTTATGGGCTCCTCCTGATGTTCTAAGATGAGGACCTGGTGGCCCGTGAAATGGCCAAGAAGGTAAGGGTGCTGTGCTGGGTCATGACCAACCCCAAGAACCATGACAAAAAGGCGAGGCACGTCAAGGCCACATGGGGGCGTCGGTGCAACATTATCCTCTACATGAGCTCCACCAATGGTGAGTGCGCAATATCTACACTAGGAACAGCTTGACCCACTAAACATGATGTTTGTATTTACTCTATTAAGTTTTGAAGATCCGGGTTTTAAAACAGCATTTCCATTAATTATAGTCTTATTTTGATTTTCTCATGTTTATATGTTAACTCATGATTGGATTACACCTATGATTATAATACTTGGTTTCTAGTTTTTTGTTTAGCTTTTAGAGAACGGCTGTTTCTTGTAAAGTTACATTATAGTAGGATCTCCTTAAGAACCGTATTTAACAGTTTATATATTATTATTATTATTATTAGCATTGCGTCTTACTACCCGTTCGGGTTATACGCACTTACGCTAATGTGTAATGGTAGGGTGATTGTGAGATGAAATGGAGGACCTACAGTTTAACGTGGAATCCGAACCACGGTGGAGACCTGGCATTCCTCACATTCACAAGATGTATTGTCAGAGGTGAAGGAAGGATTTGGTAATCAGATAAATCTTTGCCGGGACCTGGGATTGAACCCCGGCCGCCAGCATAGAAGTCTGACACCTTACCCCTAGACCACCAGGTCACCTAACAGTTTATATAAAAAGTTACCCATTTCAGACCCGTCTCAGTGGCATAGCTAGCTAACGAGCTGGTTTTGTGTTGAGCTACACTGCCGAGTACGGGGAAATTGAGGTTCGAATCTTGCTCGGGTGAACTGGGGGTGGTTTTTCCCTAAGGAGTTTTCCCCACTTTCGCTCCATGCAAATGCGGGTTCACTTCTACTAAAATGCAACCTTCCCAATTCTTAACTCATTAGCGTAATTAGTATATAAGCCTATATAACCTGAATGGGTAGTGAGACGTGGTGCTAAATAAATACATATTCACTCCAGTGACCGAATGGTCTAAGATACCATTCTTGCAATAGACTAACAATGAAGGAAGGCAAAATTCAATGACTCAATAATTTTTATCCATAATCTCTTTAAAAAAATTATAAACACACATAATAGATTGACATAAACAAGTATAAATACATTTAAAATTCCAAACAATCATAAACACCTTAGTGGCTCAGTATGTTTTTAAGTTTGTTCAGAAGATTTATAAGGCGGTGTCATATGAAGTAAACGGCTAATGAGCTTCAGGCACGGAAACTTACGCAACACATTTAAACTATTTATCCTGCAGGCCAGACTGAACACACCGGCGGGTCATATCTGGCCCGCAGGCCGTAGTTTGCCCATCTCTGCAATAGGCTGTATTGCTGATGACTGAGAGATAGGGTTATAATCTTGTTTGGATGTACTAAGATTTATTGTTTCCACTCTTATTCCACGCACATGCGGGTACACTTCCTCTAAGTTAAGCTTTACTCATCCTTAACCCAATAGTGTAATTAGTTCAAATGTGTACAACCTGAACGGGTAGTGAGACGCTTTTACAAAGATTTAGTTACAAAATCTACCTTTTTTTGTATTCATATGCAACCGTTTGTTTTTACAAATGGTGTCAATTTGGACAGCTGTAAGATAAATGTAGTGACTTTTAATCAATTCTGGCCTAGTTTACATTTATTTATTATGTGATTTAAAAATCTTCCTTCTCTGGTTTGACAATACCAATCATATTGGCTAGGGAGGAGATGATCGGTTCTGTAATTTATTTTGGCTAAACCATTTTGTTTTGGATGTTATTTCAGGATATATATACACGTGGATAGTGGCGAATATATATTTTATGTAGCTGGGTGCTCCTTACAATAACTATTTTATCTTTTGATAGGCACCCGCCTCAGTGGCGTAGTTAGCTAACGCGCTTGTTGTGTTGAGCTCGACTGCTGAGGACGGGGAGATCGAGGTTCGAATCTCAGTCGGGTGAACTAGGGGTGGTTTTTCCTAAATGGTTTTCCACTCTCCCTCCACGCAAATGCGGGTTCACTTCCTCTAATTCACCCTTCCCAATTCCTAATCCATTAGAGTAATTAGTACTTAAAGCGTATAACCCGAATGGGTAGTAAGACGCGATGCTAAATATTATTATTATTTTGATAGGTTTAGTAGAAATGGGTCCAACTCAAATCTTCATTTTACCTTTGTATTTGAATACAAACCTTGGAAAAAACCCGAAGATAAGAGGAAATAATTAATATAACAAAATAATAGAAAATAGAACTAGTAACTGAATATGTTGATATTTTGCTAGAATGTATTCCTTATAACATTCATATTCAGTTAAATTAATGGTCAGGGTTCTGGTTGTTAAAGTTTTCCGTATAATTGTGTTCGGGCTGAATCGTCAATGAGAAGTATTATAGCTGTAAAACAAATTTCAATTCAAAAGTTTGAAGAAAAAATATTTTTATTTTTCTCCAATCTCAAATTCAAATTTTCTCATAACCTAGACTTTCATTTTGAGGATTTTAGAATCCCTTCCTTAGTTTTTAGCTATTATATGAACATTCAGTACAGAAATATATATTTTTAGCGAAGGTGGGCGGTATGGTATGTCTTTTTCTACACACATTTAAATTTTCATGATAAAAAAATTTCCCACCCTAAGATAATGATTTCTCTTGATGTTTTGTGCACCCCTTGGCCCTAAAAAAAGTTTTCTACAACTCTCTTAGTACCTGCTGCTTCAGTTGAAAGGGTTTGATGAAGTTTGTTCACACTTGATGAATTTTGGTTTTTCACCGTTTCTTACTATCTATTCAGGTTATACGCATAAATGATAATTACGCTAATGGATCAGGGTGAGGAAGGAAGCATTTTTAGTGGTAATTTGCCCACATTTGCATGGAAGGAGAGTGAAAACTGGTTAGGAAAAACCACCCTCAGTAGACCTGACCGGGATTCTAACTTTGATCTCCCTATCATCAACAGGTCAATCTAACACAAGAATCATGCCTTAAACCACTCGGTCACTTAAGTGGGTTAGTATTGTGTCATTCCATTTATTTAGTCTGTGTATATTTTATAATATTATCAGATACATTTTATTGATATATTCAAGCATTACAAAAAAAGTTTTTCCATTTTAAATTCAGTGAAAGAAAATGGCGAAGGTACAATTATAACTTTAAATTACTCCACCTCCACTGACCTTTACTATCTTATTTTAATTGGTTTAGTATGAAATTCACATTTAAAACATTATTACACTCATTATTTATTTACCATCCGTTCATGTTTAAAAAAAAAAGAAGAAGAAAGGATTAACTTTTGTATAGTTTGGTTCATAATACACGGACATTAATTATATATTATATAAAAAAAAACATTAAAAATTCCGACAAAGGAAAACACAAAGCTTATCTGTAGTCTGAACTAGATTCAGACTAGTTTCATGCTTGTTGCTGACAACAGATCATTTCCTGTAACCTTGGAGGGAACAAACCATCGCCCCAGCACACACAGAATGACTCAAATAGACGCATAAACATAAAAAGTATATTACTGCAAAATTATAAGCCGTGCATTTATAAGCGAATGAACACATAATCAAAAATTGATCAAATAAACTTCAGAGTCAAGAGGCCAGATAATAATATTGGATTGTACTTAGTTTTTTAAATTATTATTATTATTATTATTATTATTAGTACCGCGTCTTACTACCCGTTCGGGTTATACACACTTACGCTAATGTGTAATGGTAGGGTGATTGTGAGATGAAATGAAGGACCTACAGTTTAACGTGGAATCCGAACCACGGTGGAGGCCTGGCATTACACACATTCACAAGATGTCTTGTCAGAGGTGAAGGAAGGGTTTGGTAATCAGATAAATCTGTGTCTGGACCGAGGATTGAACCCCGGCCACCAGCACAGAAGTCCGACACCTTACCCCTAGACCGCCAGGTTATCCAGTTTTTTAAACCTTCCTTTTTTGTAATTACTTTATTTAACACTACCGTTATTTACAAATTAATTTAAGGATCTCGAGCTCAATTCCCAGATTGACAGAAAATGTAACCATTGTGAAATAATGAATTAATGGCCGGAAGCTGGTATATTACAGATTCAGGTTATTTATTAAGTCGTGTGCTGATATAATCAGTTGGTTCGGAGCGTGCACGTTAAATACCTCAAATAAAAAAATAAAATTACTGCATGGCGGTGAGGAAGGTAATTCAGAATAAATTTACACTATATAGAATGTAAAAGGGATTATAAAACACGGGTTTTAACTACATGTGGAAAACAATAAAATTCTTTGCACCTGGTCAAGATTTGAACCGGCAATCACGTGTCATGTGAGAGTGACGTCCTAGACAGTGCGACCATCAAGGCATATTTAAGCCTATTCACTTTAAATTAAATTAAAATAGACCAATTTGGACACGGGAATCAAACCCGGAAGCTTTGGTTTTGGATGTCATTGCTTTACCACTGAGCCCTATTGGTTTTGTCCCATATTTCTATAATCACATCCATGACAACTCCTGGATGTTATCACTAATTTATTAAATTTTTTAATTTCTTTTACATAAACTGCTTAAGCCTAAAATCTTATGCGATGTTTTTTTGAGGTCGGCCGACTACTGAAGCTATCCTAAAATAATCAACATTTGAGCATATATTCATGAATTTCTTCTATTAAAAAACTTAATTACATAATAATCAACATTCATTTAATCATCTGGGGGTACTGTCTCACTATGTGTTTTTATCTGAATGCCAGATACCAGTCTCCCCACCGTTGCTCTTCCCGTTAAAGAGGGGAGAGACTTCTTGTGGGCTAAAACAAAAGAAGCCTTCAAGTACATTTACAAGCACTACTTGGATCAAGCTGATTTCTTCATGAAAGCGGACGATGACACGTGAGTTAAAATAATTTATTTATAATATGTATGAAATAAAGTGCATGGAGCAAAAACATTTGGTAATAAATAAAAGATAGAATATTAGGAAAATGATAGGGCACAAATAAAAGTAAAATCACTAATACATATTTACACACACATCAATATTTCGATGCTATTATAACATCTTCCTCAAGAAGTAGACTAACGTTCCAATTTTGCCCTACCTTCTAATATTCCACTTAAGTTTTTTTTTCCAAGCCCTTATGGAGTTATTTAATGAATTGATATTCTATCAGATATGTGGTGGTCGAAAACCTTCGCTACATGCTATCAGAGTATAGCCCGATGTCGCCCATCTACTTTGGCTGCCGTTTCAAACCATTTGTGAAACAGGGCTACATGAGCGGAGGGGCGGGTTATGTGCTCAGCAAAGCGGCTGTCACGAGGTTTGTCGAGGATGCGCTGCCCAACAAAGATTGTCGTCAGGATCATGGCGGCTCAGAGGATGTTGAAATAGGTATGTACAGCCTCATTGTAACTCACTCTCTTATCTTGGAGATTTGATTTCTAAATAATATGTTTCGACTAGTCACACAAGATTATTATCAGTTCCCTCATAAAGTAAAGTAATGTAACGAGGATGGAAAAAAAAGAGGATGCCGAAGAAAATGTTGCGAGTGAAGTATGTGGGCAAAAGGTTGTAGGGAAGGCCAAGAAAGAGATGGGAGGACCAGATAACAGAAAGTGTTCTAGTGAAAAGAGAATAATGGAAGAAATTAAAGGAGGATGAGTGGTGGAAGGCTAGAGGAAGATGGAGGTGTTTTACGAGGGCAGTGTTCCTGCCGGGATGGTATGTTTCTTAAGCCCTTATTTTCCACCCTCCAGGCAAGTGCTTGGATCTTGTCGGGGTGAAGGCCATGGACTCCAGGGATTCCTTGGGGAGAGGAAGGTTCTTTCCTTTTGTGCCAGAACATCATTTGATTCCTGGTCACGTCAATAAAGACTTTTGGTACTACAAGTACATCTTCTATGAAAGCAGAGAGGTAAAATATTCCTTCCTTTTAGCTATGACATTAGTTGTACCTATTATTTAGAGCTAATAATTTCCATTGCTACTTAAATTGTTATGCTGGATTTGATTTGAATTTTAAATATTGAATTCACTCTTGTTTAAATGGAATGGTGTGTACAATGTAATGTTGCTCGAGGTGTACTAAGTGAGACACTCCCTGGTTGAACACTGAATGTTTCTCTTTCAGGGTCTGGATTGCTGCTCAGATAGCGCCATCTCATTCCATTATGTGTCTCCAAACCTCATGTATGTGTTAGACTACCTGATCTACCACCTGCGACCGTATGGCATCTCGCACAATGTTCACGGACTGACCCCAACGTTGATAGAAAGTAGTGGCGGATCAGAGAAAGTCATTACTGGAGGGTCAGAGAAAGTGATGGTAGAAGAAGAAAAGTTGGCGGACACCAACACGAAATCCTAAGATTATTTTAAGATGGTATTTAAGAGTCACTTTGCTTCTTTGGATTAGTCACGATATTGAACAACAGGGCTGGTGTTCCTTTGGCACGGAAATTTGGTAATTTATGATGGCTTGGAGAAACAAAATCATTATAAATACTATCAAATAATTCTTAGAGTTAATAATTTGATATAACAGTTCAGAAGCATTGTCTAGATAGGTTTCCTAAAGTTATTTTTGACAATTTTTCAGTGGATATTTAAATGTTTGCTTGAAAAGACTAACTATTTTTATTTCTAATTTTATATATATATATTAACTATGATTCATAATGATGAAACTTTCCATAAACAAGTTAAAAAAACCTCATTAATTATCGACAAATTGGGTATACACTCTCTAAAAGGCTCGCCAGCCCTGGTCTACGGTGTTTAAAGAAATGTGAATTTTGCTATCAATGAAGAAGATCCACTATACTTTCAGTTCTAATGCCTTTATGGATGTGCGATGATCTACTCATTTCTTTCAGAGTATATATAAAAATGTATATTCAAGAATATATAAAAGAAAATCACAAAGATTAAAAAAAAAGTATAAACCATGATATTGACAGTTTCATTTCAGTGGTCATCATAAATGCATTTACCAACTTAAAAACATATTTAAATATTTTTTAATCTTGGCTGCAGGCTTCATGTGAAGCAAGCAAAATATGATAGGTTCGGCGTACACTGTACTTATAAGTACCTTTTTGATGATATCTTAGATTGAAAGCTAACAATAAAACTAATCTTGCCATATTAAAACATCCCAATTACAATGCCATATAAAGATGAGGATAAGGCCTAGTAAACCTATAAAGTTGGCTGAAGAAGGTATATGGTGTAAAATATCTTTAGAAAGGGATAAGAGGCAAAGGTTGTGAGTAGAGAGAATCTAATAAGAAGAGGGCAACAAGGGGAGTTGTTCTATCCCTTGAAGTGTCCTTGAAGTGTTGTACAGCGCATACTTTGTACCCATTGTCACACAGCACAACAGAAACATGGACATTGAATGTGAGAGAGACCAGGAAAGTGGAGGTAATGGGAATGAAGTTTGTGAGGAGCGTGCTAGCTATCACAAGGAGGGACAGGATTAGGAATGAAGTTATCTGGGAAAGAGTGGGGGTACAGGGGGTACATGAGATAGTAGGAGGAACCAAGACTGGGATGGTATGAGCATGTAATGAGGATAGAGGAAAAAAGACTGCAAGGGAGACCAAGAAAGATGGGAGGAGCAAATAACTAAAGGTGTGCAAGGAAGAGAAAATTAATGGAAATTATTAAAGAAGGAATAATTGTGGAAGGATGGAGGAAGATAAAGACATTATACTAACCGGACCTGGCCACAGGATGGTTACATTTAATTGTGGTAATGATGAATTACAATGACAATTATTGTATTATTTTAATGGAATCTAATTTACTTGGACCTCGTTCTGTAAAGTTGGTAGTCCTAGTTTATACTCTACAGGGGTGGTATTAATTCATAATTCTCATAAAGCAAATCTTACATTTTTAAATCATTAGAATTTTCAGCTAGGGTGACGATTGTCAAGGCATTGTACTTTTAAATGTTGACTAACCACCCGCTAAGAGACTTTAAAAACCAAGACAGATCATTATTTACTCTTCACAATGTTGAATCACAAGAAACAGTGATATGTTAAACCCCCTCATTTTGGTAGTCGATTATAATAACACAAATAGACGTTTATTACTATCATGTTCATGCAAAATTAAAAAAAAAAATCATGGAAAATTCATTTTTTATCTAATTTATCACTAACATTATTCCTAAATATTGTAAATTAATCCATCTTAAAATATATTGCTCAACGAGTATCAAAGAAAGGTAGGGCGGTAATACACTAGGGTCTTATCCCTTTGAAATTCCGAAAACGGGTGCCCTCTCCTTTGTTTGCTATCCTCTATCCTGGTAGGCTGTAATATTACAATGGTCAGGAAGTATCTTAATCGTATTTAGGAACCAAAACTGCAAACTTTCTTGAAATCCAATAAAAGACTTCTAAGAAATGAAATTAAGCCTTGTCTACATAGTCTGTAAACTCCTTGTTCTTGTAATCGCTAGTGAATTTATAATCTTAATGATTTTGGATGTACTGAGGGTGGCTTTTCCTAAAGTGTTTTCCACTTTCCATCCATGCAAATGCGAGTAAACTTGCTAATTCTTAGAACCAGTAGTTAGTACATAATCATATAACCCGAATGACTAATACAACACTCTGCTAAAAAAAAACCTTTAAAGTGTTCTATGAACTGCTAATAAATGTGAAAATAAGATGCATATAAAAATGGCAACTGTATAACTTTATTATTATTATTATTGATGATTTTATTTTGATTCCTATATTGATGTTAATTTATTGATCTACCTGTGAGTAACTGATTCTCTATAATATTATTTCTTACGAAAGTTAAAGTGGATTGAACTTCAACTTGTTAGACTACAGACCTAATGGATATCTTACGAACAAAGGACTCTGCATCTTAGAATATAGTGTGGAGACAGAACTAAACTTCTCCAGCCCTGATTGAAAGTTAATGGGTGGGAAATGAGTTCTATTGTAGTTGTCTATAAAATATTATCCACAATAACCCTGTCCATTATTATGGTACAGTATGTAATTTATATTTAAGAGAGTTACATAATATACGAGGCCAAAGGTCAAGGAGGGGTGCTTTGTGTTCTATCCAATAACTCCCGTTTGTTTAGCATCTGAAAAAAACAATCATTTACACAAATTAAATACACATTTAAAATATGCTAGAAAGGTGAAAATATCTATCTGTCTTTTGTGATTTTCTTCTGTATGTTTGTTGAATAAATATAGCAAATAGATTAAAAATCCAAGCCTTCAAATGTGCAGGTTTTATTTTATATATTTGATGATTTGTGATTTTGTTATTATTCTATTTTTGATTAATAAATAAATGTAGTATTGTATAAACAGTATAGTTTTTTTTCATAGTTTATATTCATAGATGACATAGAAAGGTGTCATAAGCACTTTTTCACTTTGAAATGATATTCAAATGAGAGTAAAAATGCTGTTGTGATTATTTTTCTATTCTTGCTATTCTTCTCTTCCAATGTAAAAACAAATTTAATCTGTTTTTTTTTGTTTGTCTCTCTTTTAAATTTTAATCTAATCTAAAGGTTTTTTTTTCTAATATCGAAATATATCTTATTTTAATGTTTAAAATTACAGTAGAGCGTCGAAAGTCAAAAATTTGGATTGTCGATATTCCGAATTGCCAAGAAAAAATATTACTTATAAAAATAGACATAGTGGTATCAATATCAGAAATATGGCCGCCAAAAAATACACCTCAATCCTTATTTTAAAAAAAAACTTTTTTCACGGTTAGATTTTTGCCTAATTATAGTCCTTCAGAATTTGTAATATTTAGCAATAAAAAAACTGTGTAATTTTGTTGTCTTAATTAAGTGAAAATGTTTTTACCTTAACACCGAGTTTTCGTAAGTATCCCGTTTATGCTTAGTTTTTTAATTTTGATATAGGTACTGTAAAATTCGGATAAATCGATAATCGGGACTGGCTCGATACCAAATCAACCCGAATTATTGACGCTCTACTGTATTTCAATGTATAGCAAAAGTAATTTTTTTGGAAAGGCATTCTGTTAAGATTAATATTAATTTTCTTATTTTCTTAAATTTTTTGCTCTCCAGATGAGCCAAAGAAATTTTTTAGTCTATAATATTCATAAATTATTGCTATACACTTCTTTTGTACCAGTGATTGCTGTTTTTACTATTTATTGAATGTATACAGGTAATATTGTATTTCCTCCAATACTTCTTATTTTTACCTAAAATAAAAATGTAGCGTAAGAGCTAGTTAATAGATGAATGTAGTTATTTTATGAGTTTGTTAAGGTACTTCATGTATGTTTTCTAGAAGTACAAAATATTCGATGGTGGTTCTAGTCGTGAATCTATTTTAATTTTATATGATTTATAAACTTAATTATACTATATTTTTAGGGACTTAGCTATTATTATTAGATTTTTATTAGATGTATTTAGAATGTTGCAGGACACAGCAGGAGGAGAGGGGCGGGAGTAACAATAACCGCACCAACATTTGCTAAATAGTGATAATACCTCTATGGAAACCAAAAAGTCATTGCTGTGTCTACTAACTGAATCTTTGTCTCCTGTCTGCCGTACATACGTTACTATGATTACTAAAGCGTGGTAAAACTCACCAACTCGTTATTATAGTTTTGGGTGATGTAATGGGCATTATTTGCAAGTCTGATTTTATGTCAACTAACAGCGTATTCATTGTCACTGTTTAGTGGAAACCATTTGGTTAAAGGAAATGTATGAAAGAATATTCACGAAAGCTTGATAAGAACAAATCTGATTAAAATACTAGTTTTAACAAAAGACGGGGAAAACGGTTTATACACTTTACAATGCCCCCAACGAACAGTAAGCTAGCGATCATCTCTTAAAGTAAACATACCGTTAACAAATTCATTATTTTACCTAGGTCTTATCCTACTCTTCAATAAGAATAATAAAACATTTAATCTAATTCCTTAAAAGTGAAAGAGTTTTACCTCAAATATTGATATTAATAATCCACTGCCTATAAATATTCCCACTCTCTGGTATAGATGTCGCACTCGGATCTGTAATTCTTATCATGCTATATATTTGTGTGTAATGTCACTCACAATAGATAAAACAATGGTTATTGTACCCTTCGTAAACCCTGTAAGGTAGCAAGCTTACCTCGCAATATTCCAATATGGTTGAGCTTACATAATAAGATCAAGGTAAGACTGCTACCTTTCACCGTAAACGGAGTATACATTTATCTTTAATATCACCCCTCTCCCAACTCCACACATAAATACAGAGGAGAGCCCCATTTATGTCCAATGACAGACAGAGAACTGGTGTTCCTACTCGGAATTATGTCTTTAGTAGTCCTTATATAGAGTGTAGTAATACTTTGAATTAGGATTTATTTATGTTGGCAAGACTGCATACAGCAAGGTTGCCAAGTCATAGGGGTTGCGATCCCAAAGCTTGACGGCAAAATTGTATTTATAATTTCTAACAGTGACGTAGCCAGCTATTTCATATAGAATGGGGGGTGTATCTAAAGGAAAGTTCCCTCTGACAAATACCCCCTCCCCACACTAACTATTGCAAGCACACATTGAAATTATTTTAGATGTTCACTTAACTCAAAACAAGCATATCATGGTATTGATAGTTTACAGCTAGTAGAATATTTTCAAGCCAAAATATGATAGAAAAATGCAATATATATATATTTTCAAATTAAAACACACCAAAAAAAGTAAAAGTTCAAAATGAAATAGTGTCTGTTTTAGTTCAAACTGGTGCCAATGAGCCGAGTCCTCTAGGGGAGGGGGTTTGGACCCCTTAGACTCCCCTCCCCCTGCTACGTCACTGTTCCTAAGACCCCCCTTTTTTATGTGTGTTTGTATTCTCTACAACTTTTTGAAATAGTAAATCATTCTTAAAAATAGGTCATTATGCTATTTCGCTCTTTATCCAACTAAATGATTTGGAAAAAAATCTGTTATATTTTTCTTATTTAAATAAGGTGGTACTGTATAATTAGATACCCCGATTTACTGTAAAGAAAATGAATGGATTTGTTTAAATAAAAAGTTGTATTTATGTATAAAAAGTTGGTAATTAAAATAATGGTGTTTTGTTAAAACATTTTGCAAATCAATTCTTACTCGAGTGGTATGATGCAACAAATAAATAAAATACGGTTAAAATGTGTGTATACAATACAAACCAAAGATAGGAGGTTAAAAAATATATAATTTAGTTAGCTTAGACATAGTTGTTTTTTTCCTTTTGCATCTTTTAATATTGGTCTTCGGTTGAGGGAAATAAATTTCCTAAGCTGAGAAAATCTTTAAGTAAATGGAATGCTAATACCGTCGATTCACATTCAAATAAACAAAAATTACTGAAATTCATATTTAAAAACCAAAATAGTCACTTTTTCAAAAATGTTAATCAAAATTTCTGTGTCTCTAGGCAAAATGTATTTTAAAACTAATAACTGATAATTATAAGTTAGTAGTATTTTCTTAGAATGAGAAACAACTTTGTTTGCATTTCATTAAGTTTATATGTAGTGCATTATTTTTATTGGTTTTGTTCAAAGCTAAACAAATGTATACCAATTGTTTCATTCTTTAATGTGCTATGTTATTTTGTAATGAAGAATGGCAATTAACATTGAATTATAAATGCCATTTTTGTTATTTGATTGTTCCTTAAAAAAAATCTCTGATTTTGAAATTTAACTAACAATTAAAAACTATCTCCATCCACTTGTTTTGTAACTAAAAAATAGTAACAAAAATATAAATGTATATTAGTAAAGTAGATAATGTTTCTGTGATAAATGTAAAAGCAACCAAAACTATTTTCTTTGTAAAAAAAAAAATCTTTAGGGGTGTGCAGAATCTACTTTTTAAACTTGAAGCCAAACCGAATCAAGTATATTATATATTCTCATATCCTAATTAAAGCTCAATTTTTTTTAAATTGTTTTATATTAGAAAAAATATTACTGTGGATATTTATCTTATTGACTCGAATAAATTGCAAAGTTTTTCTCCTAAAAATGTTCTTCCCATAACCGTACTTGTATTATATGTTCATGTAGAATACCTTCAAAATTTCAAGGTCATATTATGTGTGAGGTGATACTATATTTGGGTCGATATGATATTTAAGTAGATATACTACATATTGTTTACAAAATGTTTTATTCAAGTTATTATCACAACCTTCAACTCATATTTCAAGGACATTAATTTGTAACATATCATATAGCATTAGATAGTTACAAAAATTGAACATAAATATATATTCTAGGTATCAATAATTTTTATTGGTGATGCTTCATAGCTGTTAAAGATAGAATTGTTTCTTTCAAAGTAAAGTCAAAATTTCCAAAGTTCCGCACACCCCTAAAATGTATTGTACATTTGAAGTTGATATTAGTATTATTTCCTATCATCATACTTTCCTGTGCCATAAAATAAACAAATTTGTCCTCGTATCTTACTGTCCAAAAGTTAAAAAATGAGTTATAAAACTTGTGTAGGCCTACTTGTGTAAAGTGTAAGACTTTGCAAGGTATGGCGGCAAATAATGTTACCAGTCGCAGAACAAACCAGGACTTTTGAGTCTTTGTTCTATGTTGTTCCTTTTTCCTTTACTGGAATTGTATAAATTAATTGTCTTAAAGCCGTTTCCGTGGCCGGGTAGTCTTAGCCGCTACTCTCACAGTAGACTAGACTGCCGATGATGGAGAGAGTGAGGTTCAAATTTGGGTCGGGTGGACTCAGGGTGGTTTTTCCAAAATGGTTTTCTACTCTCCCATACAAATGTGAGTTCAGTAGCTCCGTGGCTTCTTTGGTGGCGACTGACAGTTCACAACTGACTTCTGACAGGCAACATTTAGGTATATACCTAAATTTTGATTATCAGAAGTGACAGCTGCTAAACACACGTTTTTACAGATCATTTGGTTTCGGCGTAGGGATACATAATTTGGTCTGGTAACTTTTAAAAGCCGTCAGCCAGCACCAAAGAAGCCATGGGGCTACTGTACACATCCTATAAATATAACCTTCCTAATTAAAAAAAATAAAACTGAAGGGAAACCGGACCATGCTGCCATTATTTGTGCACTATATTTGTAAATATCTGGGCTTGGAATAGGTATACAATTAATTTTAGGTTCACCTTATTTTCTGTTGCCAAATCACCTTTGGGTGGGAGATACATCTTCACTGTCGCAACGTTTTCTTCTTTCCCCTAAGATGTTGAGTAAGTATTTGTAAACACAGGAGTCATTTAACGTTTAGCGACCTCACGGTATCATTATGTAGCGTTCTAGTTTAGAGACAGCCTTGTTTTAGATGCTGCTTTGTGCCATAAGTAACATTAAATGTAGCTGGATAAATACACAATCATTGATATATTTCCTTTTAAAACCCTAACACATTCTTTATTTCCATGTTTGTTATGGTACAGTAAATATGTTAACTGCTAAAATACATTTTTGAATCACTGTAAAAATGAAAACTTGTGAATGAGTAAACATGTCAATTTTTCACATTGACTTTTTTAAAGTAAACGTCTGTGTATATGTTCTTGTCAGTTTTTGGTGTACATTTTGAGTTTGAAATGTTTAGAAATGGCTTCTTTTTCCCCCCCATAAGATATCAATTTGGACTCTTTCTTTAATTTTAAGTGTTCTACTCTCCTCTGCTTAAGAAGGAGCTGATCTACTGATATACAGTTAACTCCCGACTATCCGGGGTAATGGAGGGGACAAGTGTCGCGGATAATCCGCATATTTTAGTACACTCAATTCAAATTAGTATTCACCTATTGTGATTGCGTTTGTGGACACATCATTGTATTTCATGAATAAGATAATAAAAAACCACTTTAATTCAATGTTCAATATATACTCAAAATGAACACATCACTTAAAAAGTTTGTATTAGTCTTCCGCTTCATTGCAGCTGCTTTATCTTTTCTTATCCCGCTGTGTATTTTCCGTAACATCAGCTTGTCAGATAGGTGCGTGTTGCCTTCCTATTCCAGATAATTAAGCAGGTCTCGAGTCCATTCTAATGCAGTCCCCCTTGCATAAACTTTTTGTATATCTCACCATTATCTCTTCCTTAGGGATTTACCGAGTACAATAATTGGCAGCCCTGTATTCTCCAACAATGCAGCGTTTTTCATAAACAAATCCTCTGCTGCTGGCAATGCCGCGGTTAAGCCGCAAAATGGATACTCTGCAACGGATAATCAGGAGTTAACAATTTAAAAAAATATACGGTTAACTTAAGGACCTACATTTTTATTTTAAATTTGTATGGCTTGCTTATCCTTTTAATCTACTTTCAATGTGTATTAAATAAATATGTTTGGTGCCATTTATTTCCATTGTTTAGTTTTGAAATATTATAATTGTTGGGGGTCAATAAGGCTGTGCCGTGTTATAGAAATATTTAAGATAACAAGAAAATTGTCATCATGTGGATAGTCGTATCTATTATCTATGCCAATAAACAGCCGAATGTAGTAAAGGATTTTTTTAGGGGTGTGTGCATAGATGAAAATTTAAGTTTGAGTCTTGTTTTAGCGGGTGTTCAAACTTGATTCAAAACTATTTCTTCAAAAATGTCTGGTTTAATTGATTTAATGCAATTTTAAGGTATTCATAGAAAACCAAGTCTCTTTTGTCGATTAATAATAAAATGCCTTGTTCGTGTATATTGAATTTAACTTTTTTTTTACAAAAATAATTTATTCTTAAAATATATTTTTGGGTTTATGGTTTATGTGTGAATTTATTACAGAAATTCATCTTGAAATAATGGTAGGACAAATATTTATTTATATTACTCAAATAAAACTAGTATGTTTTATCTCAAACTCAACTTATGTGAAAAATGACTTCCCGCACACCCTGAATTTGTTCAGGAATAAAATCTTTCACACTTTGTGCACAAGATGATATAGTCTGTAGCAATCATATGTCAGAAGTATGGTGAACCGAACCTGGGACCTTTGGCTTTGCGCGCTAATGCTCTACCACTGAGCCATCCTGGTTTGTCTCATAACTAGGATCATCTTTCACTAGTTGTTGGTGTATTGAGTCTATGTGTGGTTTATTTTCCTGTCAACTGCTCTTTATGTGCAATGTGATGTATACTTTTATACTGGTGTTAGTAAAGTGTTGTCCATTATTTCAAATAAAAATTAACAATCCATAACTATAAATGTCGAGTGAATGAAAAATGTTTTTGGTGTATATTAAATAATTTAATTAAATGTACAAATCATAAGAATAAATCAATTTTAAATAATAAATATTTATTTTTGTGAACCTTCAGAAATAATCCGAAAACATAATTATTTTGAATATGAGTACTGTGTAGCAATATTCTTTTAGTTGTAGAGATTCAATATGTTGCAACGCCCTTTTCTTCGTTTCTTGCCCAGACGAGCCCCTAGTCTTCCTCGGAAGCGAAGGTTTGGTAAACAAGGCAGGGACAATAGAATGGTCCAATACATGTGTAACTTACGAGAAACATTTGAGAAGGTAGTTTAGCGAGTTGAAGCTCAATAACACCCACTCTCGGCTAAGACCTCGTGAAGATAAAAACTTAATCGTTGTAAGACATTTCATAATAACTGTGTGTAATTTCGAGTCACATAATCACTTTGTTCAGAGCAATAATAATATTAAATAAATAATGCATTTTTTTATATTTATTTACCCACCTCAGTGGCGTAGTTGGCTAACGCCCTTATCGTGTTGAACTCGACCGCCGGGGACGGAGAGATCGAGGTTCGAATCTCGGTCGGGTGAACTGGGGATGGTTTTTCCTAAATGGTTTTCCACTCTCCCGCCACGCAAATGCGGGTTCACTTCCTCTAATTCAACCTTCCCAATTCATAATCCATTAGAGTAATTAGTACTTTAAGCGTATAACCCGAACAGGTAGTAAGACGCGGTGCTAAAAAAATTTTTTTTATTTTAATCCAACACATACTCGCAAATAAGAGACAAGACATGGTAAATAACTAAATAATCAAACCTCGAGCTGTACGGTCTCAAAGACTGATATGTACAATTTAACACACACTAGTTGCTCAAAATTGGAATAATTTGAACATTTTTTTCTTCTCGTAAATCTATAAGCAATTTAATAGAAATCATTTAAGAAAAACCTCTTTTAAATTGTCGGTATATATTTATTTTATATTGAAGTTACATGATATATAGTCTAAGGCAAAGAATGAAGCAGTATAGTTTAATATAAGAGGCAAACTTCATCAGCATTGTAAAACACTGTGTTCATCTTTGTCCACTAACAGCAGTGTGAACTGTGTTCATCTTTGTCCACCGACTGCAATATGAACTGTGTTTCTTGCTGTCCAATGACAGCAGTGTAAAGTGTGGAAAAGTTTTCTTCTCTGTATCATGTAAGCTAAATTGTGTTTTATCTTATTTACTTTTTATTATTGTTTCTACTATCAAACATGTAAATCAACAAAATAAAAATGAATAAAGAAATCAAAGGGCTAGGATTAATATAATATGATGTTAGGAATCAAAGGCTGAAACACGTTACTTGCAATACGGATGGTAGTTCGCATTAACAAATTACAGTAGCCCTACTAGCAGAATTTGGCAATGGTTGAAACATGTTTGTTAAATTACATCAGGCTATCTGGTTCCTAAAAAGCGAGTCGCAAAAATTATAGTAAAACATTTAATTTGTTGAATAGAACACGGTTGATCAAGGGGTGGCTGCCGTATTTTTACCCGAAGCAGGGTAGCTACACTTTTAGTTACAGGTTTGGCCTTGAGACCTGTTCACTATTGCATTAAAATATATGTTTTTCATGACAACTCTTATAAAAGAATACAAAATTTGTATTATTTGGACTTTGATAAAAAATAAAGAAATATATTTTATGTTAAAATTGATCTAGAAATGAAAATGCATAACTTGACAAATTACAAAATAATTTTTATTTAAAATTCATCTATTATCTATAACTAAAACTCAACATTTTGTACAAGAAAATACTAAAGTTAAAGTTTATGTATGTCTAATTCTAAAATATATATTTGTGACATTTTTTAGAAGAAAATATAGAATACAATAGCCCATAAACAAAATTTGTATCTGAATTCAAGTGGATTATAAGACAGTAGGTTTAGAGACCAGTGCATTAATCAATGTAGATTTATTATTTAAAATAATATTTCAACAAATAGTGTTTCACCAGTTTTACAAACCAATGTACTGAAAATTATAACCATTTATTTTATTCTTATCTTGGTTAATATTGTACATTTTATTTTTTATTTGTATTTATGAGCTATACCAAATTTTCTCCTATTGTGGTTTTTTTATGTTTATTTAAAGATAAATATTCTTTTTACCAAACATATTGTTTATTTCTCAAGTGTTTATGCATATCATATTATAATTTTGTACTTGTAAGTGAATTTTTATGTCGATGAAATTAATAAATATTTGTACATTTACCTTTGTGTTATTAGTAGACTTTGTTCTATCCATCTCTTTTCAGATAAGACGATAGAGAAAATAATAATAATAATAATAATTTTAAAATCACACTTAATTGTACAGAAAGTTAAATTTCAAGAGATTTTAGTCAGTATAAAACCTAAACATGAATCATTTAACATATTTTTAGTAGTGTCTAATAATTTGTTGCTGTTTTTTTAAGTGTACCGAGTCTTGCAACCAGTTCGTCCTCTCCCCATACATACACTAATGGAATACGGGCTAGGTAGGTATAATTTAGAGTAAATGTACCCACATTTGAATGTAGTAAGAGTGGAAAACTATCTAGGTACACTCAACCAGGATTGGGAGGAGGGAAGATTGATTATATAAAGGAAGTGAACATTTTATAATAATGGAAATTGATAAAACTAAAGAAAAAGGGAAAATAAACTAATAAGAATAAATTTGATTAAGAAAGCCCGCCTAGGGAAAATGTGGGCAGAATCCATTGTACAAAGGTGACATCTTCTTCTGTCTCCCATAGTAAAAGTAGTTGGCGCAGTGTGTTTCTAACAGTTTTTCTTTAAATTCAAAGTGGAGTAATCCAGTGTTTGTGTGAAGTGTATTCTCTCTTCTCTCTTTGTCTTTGATAAAGGCAACAATGCCGACATATTACTATATTTGTGTTTAAATTGTATAAATTACATACCCTGTACACATAACAAGCCATGTCGTGTAGATTATGATGGGCTGGACATGCAGCGTGATTAGAATTATTATTATTATTATTATTATTATTATTATTATTAGCACCGCGTCTTACTACCCGTTCGGGTTACACGCACTTACGCTAATGTGTAATGGTAGGCTGATTGTGAGATGAAATGGAGGACCTACAGTTTAACGTGGAATCCGAACCACGGTGGAGGCCTGGCATTCCTCACATTCACAAGATGTCTTGTCGGAGGCGAAGGAAGGGTTTGGTAATCAGATAAATCTATGCCAGAACCGAGGATTGAACTCTGGCCGCCAGCACAGAAGTCTGACACCTTAACCCCTAGACCACCAGGTCACCACAGTTGGCACAACTAATCTGTTCACAAACCTACCGTAATACTCCTTAATATTAACAGTAGCTAAAACCCGCTTCGATGGCCGCATGGTCTAAGGCGTCACACTCGCAATAAACTAGAATGACGATGACGAGATCGTGATTCGATCCTGGCCGGGTGTACTGAGGTTGTTTTGACCTAAATGGTTTCCCACTCTCTTCATGCAAATGCTAGTACACTTCCTTTAAATTCAACCTTTCTAGTCCCTAATCCATTGGCATAATTAGTAAAACCCGAATGGGTAGTAAGACGCGGCGCTAAAAAAAATGGCAACTAAAGATGTGTGATACACAATTGTAATGTCGTATACTTGTTTTGAAAATTATTGTTGTGTCTGTTGTAACCTTTATACAAAGATTGTAGCTCAACCATTGTATCACTTAAAACAACTAAGATGATATTTCAATAACAATGCTCTAAACAGTATCTGTGAATAATATGTGTACTTTAGTAATGTAATAATAAGAATTACAATACCCACTATTGTGACTTATGTGTCCATTAAACAACAATGCCTTGATCTATGAGAATATTGGTGTGTTGTTGAGTGTGACAAGAAATAAATAAATAAATATAGTGTTTTATAATTTATCATTTCCAAAAATCTATGTAAGATCAAATATTTCTATCGAAAACACACATGATTACAAGTGATTGAACAATTTAAAGTGTTTCACTATATGTGGTATCCATTGATGGCGAGGTCAAAGTTAGAATCCTGGTTAAAATAGCTAGAGTTGGGTCACGTATAATTAATAACTTTGGTATTTCCATTCCTTCTTTATGTTAATCGGGGTGCAATTTCTTCAAATAAAATTAATATACCATGATCTCGTAGGACTAAATTGTTAATAGCTTTGGCGTTAAACGTACCAATCAAAACAAAATCAACAATACACTTGGATGTGACATATAATACATTTGTGAAGCCAATATCAGTGCCAGTAGCGGAGATATGTGGCCAAAAAATATTTTTAATTGATATTACACATATTTTACAATAATGAGATGGGGATGAGAAAGGTAGAATTTAAATTAAATGTACCTTCATTTAAATGGAGAGAAACTATTGGCATTGATTAAAACCCTGATCACATTTATGTTGCAAGAGGGATGCCTTGGACTTTGTAACCACTGAGTCAGATATCTCATGATTACATTCTAATAAATAAGTTTCTACAATTTTTTTGTTCCAATTTGAGAGGCTGAGTTGATTGGTCTTATCTTGAAACACTATCCAAAGAGTAAACACTCATGTAAAAAAGAGTTTTACATGTGTGTTAACACAAGTTGTGAGACTCGCTGACTGATATCAGCACATGCCTTATAAAAAAAAACTCCATGGTGCCAGCCCACAATCAAGCTCAAGTAACAGCCATCTGTTGGCGAAGATAGTGCCAACGTCGGCTGATAGAAGTTGTCATGTGGTTAGCACAACGAATCTTCTGTCCATTGATCTCAGTTTTCTAGACAGTAGTCACTACTTTTTCGTTCAAGTAGCTCCTCATTTGTCCTCGCGCGACTGTGTTGACCTTGTTTTAGACCCACTGATTCATAGAAATATTTGAAAACGCTAAGGATAGATCTCAGGACCTTTGTATCCACAGCCGGGAACTCTGACCACAGAGACATACAAGCCAACTTAAATTTGTAACAGGCAGAACAACCAGCCCCCAAGCTGTTGTGTTGATGTATCGATGTGAAAGGGGGATACTCACATTTCACCAACTACACCTTTTTCAGCCATTTCAAAAATTGAACCTTGAAACCTTAGCTAATACGGACTGAGCTAAGGTTTCGGACGGGCTTAATCTGTGGTAGAAATGATAAAGGTAATTGTAGATAAAGTGAAACTCCATTAGCACAAGATAATAAAACCAGCCCCAGTCCAACCTGTAGAAATGTTAATCTTAACATTCCTGTTTTCGGAAACAATAATATTTAGCACCGCATCTTACTACCCGTTCGGGTTATACGCTTTAAGTACTAATTACTTCTAATGGATTAGGAATTGGGAAGGTTGAATTAGAGGAAGTGAACCCGCATTTGCGTGGAAGGAGAGTGGAAAACAATTTAGGAAAAAAAACCAGTTCACCCGACCGAGATTCGAACCTCAATCTCCCCGTCCTCAGCAGTAGAGCTCAACACGACAAGCGCGATAGCCAACTACGCCATCGAGGCGGGTTTTTCAGAAACATAATGCCAACTTGACACCTTAAACAGTGTACAATTTAAAATGTATGCATTAAAGTAAGTTGTATTATTTCAGCATAGAATAACAGAATTATTAAGAATTTGGAATTCTATTTTAAAAAGTATTTTTCTTAAGAATTGGCCACTAGTGGTACTTTATATTATGTGTACATAATTTAAAAAAAGTTTTATTAATAAAACCAAAACACATGTTTGAACATTATCTTATTAATCAATCACTACATTTTATACAGGAGATTTGTCTTTTCAAGGATTATTAAATTCACAATGTAAATTCAACTACATACATGCAATTATTCTTGTGCAAGACGGAAATTTCTTCAAAAATGTACAGTCATTGTTATTTTTGGAGTATTTGGTTCTAGTCATTTTTCAGTTTTTTATAGTTTTATTTTTATTCACAACAAAATGTCCATGTTATTCTCACTTTGCCACATATATACAGTGAAGGAAGAAAAAATAGTTTTAACAATATTCAACTAAGAATTATGCCATCCTAAATTAAAACTAAATTATTGCATGTCAATTTAACATTATTGCACGACCGCACATTATTATAGAGGGATAAAATATTATTATTGTGTGATGTATCTTATTAAAGGTATGACTTCAGCAATTATTAGATATTAAGTTACGATTTAAATATATTCAAGCTGGAATATTGAAACTAAACCAAAAATTAGTTAGCCTCATTAAGTTTTAAATTTTATTTAATAACCAATTGTAAAGTGTTTTATGATTGTGTTACATTATTATCTAGATTTGATGAACTATACCTTTTTTTTTTCAAAATAATTGTTTACAAGAGGGGGAAAAAATATTATTTTTTTTGACCAAAGTTCACCTTTATAATACATCACTAAATCCAGAAGAGAACAGAAAATACTATCTTTTCAAAGGCCCGTTAAGTTTCAAAAATCACTGTGTGATGTTTTTAAAATGTGAACTAATTAACACCCACAATTTTATGCCAAGTGTGTATGCATTACCCTTCTATTAAGTTACTGTCCGATGATATTTATTTTCTACCCGAACAATTAAATAAAGATAAATAAAATTGCACATCCATTATGCAACAAACTTTATTAATATTTTCATAGTAAAAAGTAACATTTTTTTTTGTTGGAAACTGTCCAAAAATGACGAGATCTTAAGATTTAGGAAAAGTAAATACAAGTTTTAAAATAATATAATGGTACTTTACAACTCAAAATACTTTAAATGTATTATAGAATCTTATTGTATGCAATGACATTTGATTTTTTCAGCATTATAACAGAAAGGAATGGTTAGCTACAGTAGCCTCATGGCTTCTTTGGTGCTGACTGACAGCTCACAGCTGACTTCTTACAGTCAACATTTAGGTATATACCTAAATTTGACTGTCAAAAGTGACAACTGCTAAACACACATTTTTGCAGATCAATTAGTTTGGTGTAGGAATACATAATTTGGTCTGGTAGTTTTTTAAAGTTGTCAGTCAGCACCAAAGAAGCCATGGGGCTACTGTACATTTTACCACTACACACAATAAGATGACTATTTTAAATAATACTACACAATTAAAATGAGTTATCAAATACAAGCAAAATTAACAAAAATATATAGAAATCTGAGTAAAAGACAAAGAATTGTATTCAAAAATACACATTAAAATGTCTTCATCTACCTTGAAAAGTGGCA